>QEPC01007720.1:968454-981774 GCA_003113815.1 Sphenodon punctatus | reverse complement strand
CATTGATTTCAATGGGGACACAGTGCCCCATTGAAATCAATGAAATAAAACCGGTACCGGATACCGGATTTAATCCGAGAATCCGGTTCTTTGAGAACCGGAAACTGGTAAATCTGGTATCCGGTAATTACCCCGGGGTCCCACCCCTAGTGAAAACCGCAATGTTAAAGATCCAATACCGGTTGATATGATAGAACCGATAAAGGGAGGACCGAGAACCGAGATTTTGCCCCAAGTCCCATCCCTAATAAGCACTGAAGACAAGCTCACCCTTGCATTTAGATCACAGTTTATCAAATAAACGGAGGGAGATAAGATAGAGTTAAAAATAAATAAATCTAAGGCAGAGTCTAATAAATCTCGAATATTCTCAGAATAAAAAGGAGAAACGTGATGGGTATTGGGGAGGGGGGGGAGTTGGTAGGTGTGTTTGGTTTAGAATTGTGTAGGGTTGTGATGGGAGGGTTGGATGTGGGAAATAGGGAGGTGGTGTTGGGTGGGGTTTTGGGGGGTCGTTGGTAGGTTGGGTTTTTTTTGGTTTTTTATGTTTTAACTGGTTATATGGCTTGTTTTCTATATGTCTTTATATACATTGTAAGCTACCCTGAGCCTTCTTTAGGGAAGGGTGGGATAAAAATGCAAATAAATAAATCAATAAATAAGAAATTAGAATTAGAAGGTTGAAAATATATGTGAGAAGGAGAGAACGATTGGGCAAGGAAAGTTGTTAAGACACCCAGATGTCGGCCATATCTTGAGTTTTTTTCCTCCTGGTGTAGAAAAAACAACAATTTATTTTATTTATTTCATCAATTTATATCCCGTCTGTCCTGAGAACAGCTCAGGCAATGAGAAAACATCATCTGGAGCAAGCCAAGTTTCCTAAAATAATGTCATAAGGACAAAAGAAAGAAAGAAAGTCTGAATAGACAAGGAGTATAATTACATCCGACCTAGCACATAGTGCTGCTGTAATGCATAAAAGGTATTCCTTAGGGGCTGAATTTAATGTACTAAGCATATTTCTTTTGTGTGTTCCATTCTGGTCACCCCAACTGAATGGCTAGTATACAGATTTAAAACCAATATATCAGCATCAGACTGGAACAGCGGTAAGATTAGTTATCTAGGGGAGCAAATTCCAAAGTTCACTTTTCATGTTTGGGTCATCAAGCTGAACAGATGCCATGACAGTATTTCATCTTACAGATCGGAGGAACTGTTTTCTTTGCAACACGATGGTTGAATGTCAATCGAAGGAAATCAAGCAGCTACTGATGAATAAAAATTAATAATCTGACATTATTTAAATAATTTTTAATAGAGAAAGGCTGCTGCCCTTTCCAGAACAAATAACCTTTTTTTCCGTTGCAGTGTGGTTTTATTTCCCATGGGAACAGTATAAAGCACAGATGAAATATTTACTGGCAGTTGTGAAAACGGACACAGTACGCCTTATTTATTTATTTACCTAATTAATTAATCAATCAATCAATCAATTAATTATAATGATTTTTTAAAATGCTTACTACCCCGCCCCTCTCACCCAATGGCAACTTGGGGCAGCTTCCATAAAACAATAAACTATATAAAAATACAATAATAATCATAATCACGCAAATAAACATAAAACCGTACAACAATATAATATAATATAAAACCAGTTCTGCACAGAAAACATACCCACCCATAACCCATCTCTCCCTCCCCCTCGCCAAATCCCTGACGGAAGAGCCAGGTCTTACATTGTTGCCAGAAGGTGGTGCAGAATGTGGTGACCCGGCTCCTTTTGGGGTCGTGTCGCTGGGAGCACATTACACCGGTACTCCGTTTTCTGCACTGGCTGCCTATTGTTTTCTGGGCTCGGTTCAAGGTGTTGGCTCTTGCCTTTAAAGCCCTACATGGCCTCGACCCAACCTATCTGTGGGATCACCTCACTCCCCAGGTCCTGGATCGAACTCTGTGATCTGCTGGGGGCGCCTTCCTGGAGGTCCTCTGAATAAGTCGGGGGACCACTATGGAGAGGGCATTCTCAGTAGTCATATCTCGGCTGTGGAACTCCCTCCTGGAGGAGGCTCGCCTGGCCCTTTCATTGCTTGTGTAAGACCTGGCTGTTCCGTCAGGCCTTTGGTGGAGGGGACGGGTGAGGGTGGTTGTATGGTGGGAAGTGGAGGGAGTGAGTTATGGGAAGGCTTTGTGTTTTGTTATATTTTTAAGTTGGGTGGGAATGTTGTTTTACATGTATATGATTTTATTGTAAGCCGCCCCAAGCAGCCTGAGGTGGAGTTGGGTGCGGTATTAAATTGTTAAAATAAATAAAATAAAATAAATAAATAAAGGTGAGCAGATTTGGGCTGAGACGAATCTCCACCGGGAGGGCATTCCACAGTGACCGAGAGGCCGCCGAGAATGCCTGCCTGTCCATACGGACCCACCTATAATGTGGGTCCTCCAGGAGGGTGCTCCCAGACGACCGCAGGGAGTGAGGCGATCCTTCAGATAGGTAGGGTCCAGGCCATTTAAGGCTTTATAAGTCAAAACTGGAACCTTGAATCGGGCCTGGAAGACAATAGGCAGTCAGTGCAATGCCTGGAGCACAGGTTTTATATGCTCCCTGCGGCCTGTCCCTGTAAGCAGGCGGGCCGCTGCCTTTTGGACCAGCTGCAGCTTCCAGACTGTCACCAGGGGCAGCCCCATAATAGTCTAGCCTCAAGGTGATGAATGTATGGTGAGATCGGAGTCCAAGATGTATGGGCAGAGCCTCTTTACCAGATGTAATTGGCGGAAGGCGCCCCTGGCCACAGTCGACACCTGCAAATCCAGGCGCAGCTGCACATCCAGGAGCACCCCCAGGCTCTGCATAGATGGAACCAATGGAGGGCAGAGCCCCCCAATGCAGGTGGTGTTCCCTTCCCCCAGATCCCTGACCCTGCCCACCAACATCACCTCTGTCTTGTCGGGACTGAGCCTCAATCGACTAGACCTCATCCAATCACCCACTGCAACCATACAATGGGACAGCAACGAGACTGCAGGGCCTGGGTCATCTGAAAAAGCTACATACAGCTGGGTATCGTCCACATATTGATGACAGCAGACTCCCCAGCTGTGCGCAACCTCCCCCCAGCGGCTTCATATGCATGTTGAATAAGAGAGGGGACAGAATGGAATCCCGTGGGACCCCACACAGGAGAACTCCAGGGGATAAAACAATGCCATCCACCCCACCCAGGTCCTGCAGGTGAGTCACCAACATCTCATGATTCACAATATCAAAGGCTGCAGATAGATATAAAAGGAACAACAGAGTCATCCAACCTTGGTCCAGTTCTACGAGGAAGTTGTCGCCCAATGGCATAAACGCAGTCACCATGCCGTATTCCGGATGAAACCCAGACTGCATGGGGTCAAGGAAACTGGTGTGGTCCAGATGTGTCTGCAACTGACGGGCCACTACCCATTCAATAAAAAGGGAAGGTTAGAGACAGGTCAGTAATTTGCATGGGTACCAACGCCAAGTGATGGTTTTTTGAGAAGGGGCGGGACCACTGCCTCTTTGAGGCAGTCTGGTACTCTCCCCTTCTGAAGGGAGGTGTTGATAATAATCCCCACCAACACCGGCCCCCAAGTCTCCCTGGTAGCTTTCACTAACCAGGATGGGCAAGGAGCTAATTCACAAGTTGTGGCCTGAACACAGCCAAGCACATCTGCTGCCTTGGTGGCCGTCACCAATTGAAAGTTATCCCATAAATACAAACCAGACAGAACATTCCTAACCTCTGGCTCTGCCACTGCTTCCAAAATGGGAGAGCTGAAGTCATGCTCAATGCGAATGATTTTATCTGCAAAGTACTTTAAAAAGATGTCATAATGGGCCTTGGATGAATCCAGTTCCAGGCAGAAAGAGGCTGGACTGACCAGACCCCTCACCACCTGGAACAGCTCTACTAGACGAGACTGAGCGGATGCTATAAGAGCAACAAAGAACCATTTCTTTGCTGCTCGAACAGTCACGGCATAGGCCCTCAAAAATGCTCTATGATGTCTTGGGTGTGAGTATGGTGCCACTGTTGCTCTAACCGCCTCCCCTCGTGCTTCGACTGCCCCAGATCCTCCGTGAACCACAGGGACCTGTGGTGGCGAAGTGCCGGAAGCAGACACCTGGGAGCCACCTGATCAATGACCCCCACCAGGCAACCATTCCAGAAGGCCATGAGGTCATTGATGGAGCAGTCATCGAGGTCATCAGGGACATCCCCCGGAGCATTCCGGAAACCAACAGGTTCTGTAAGTCTCCGGGGGTGGACCACCCTAATTGGTTCCGTACCCCCATGGTCAGGTAGGCCCACCAGAATGCGAGGCTGAAGGAGGTAATGATCCAAACATGGCAAGGGTGAGCAATCACACCCCCAATCAGTGGGCCCGCCTCAAGGTCGGTGCAGAACACCAAATCCAGAGTATGCCCCACCTCATGCGTTGGGCCAACTATTACCTGGAACAGACCCATGGTTGCCATGGCGGCCATGAATTCCTGCTCCACTCCAAGCAATCTGGCCTTGGTCTGGATGTTGAAGTCCCCCAAAACAACATGTTTGGGGGACTGCAAGACCAAGTCTGAGACCAGTGCAGCTAGAGCAGTCAGGGATGCGGCAGTGCAGTGGGGTGCATGGTACACAGGCAGCACCCCCAATCTGTCCACAGCCGGACCCCCCGGTCCATTACTGGCCAAATCAAACTTGAGTTAGAGGCCCTCTATACCAGACTTGGTCTGCACTGAAAACTTCCAAGCAGACAAGCCTTCCTTAAAAACAATGGCTTCACTTCCCCCTGACCCTATGGTCTAAGCTGGTGTTGGATGGAGTACCCGGCTGGAATGAGGTAAGCCAAAATCAGGCCAGACATCTTGCCAAGCCAGGTTTCTGTCACACATACAAGGTCAGTAGCCCACTCAAAGTTGGAACCATGGAGGTCAGATGATTTATTGGCCACTGACCTTGCAGCACCAGCAAAAGGCCAGGGTCACCTAAGACTATGAACGCCTGACTATCTGAATTAGGGAGGGTTGAGCAGGGGACAGGCACTAACCACCTAGACCCCCCACTCACGATGGTAACCATCCTCCCTTGGACCATACCTCCCCCAACCTAGGACAACCCCTATTGCCGCTGCCCCACCGTTCTCTCTCAGCGGGGGATGAACAACCACTTTCCCACCCCAGGAGGTGACACAGCCCCTCTCACCGGCCAGGGGAACCTCCCAATCCTCTTTCTCTTTCCCCTCTCCCAACATTCTCCCCAAAGCAAGTCTAACCCCCAAACAACTCCCAACCAACTAACCAACCCCTAATCCAACACAGAGCATAAAAACCCGACACAGTCTAGAGGTGTGCAAATAACAAAAATGAAAATTTTCCTTTCCTTTATTGTAATAACAAAAATGACAAATAATTATAATGAAATCAAAAATGAAAAATAATTTTCTTTTTTGAAATAATGGAAAAAAACTGAAAAATGCATTTCTGGCTATGCCTTTTTTGTTTCTTATTCAAATCTGATTAAACTTAACGAACTTGTACCCCCTACAGAGGGCACTATGTGTACCAAATTTTGAAAAGATTGGATTTGTAAGCAATTGAATGATGTGATTTTCAGAAAAGCTATGTACACATTCCTGGCTACAGATTCTTTTTCTTCAATCCAATTTGCATGAATCCTGGAAATATTATGGTACTCCACAAGATTACTAATCCTGAAAAATTTCAGAAAGATTGGATAAAGGGTCCTGATGTAAAGGCCCCCAATTTTATAAGCAATTTAAGTTGTCCCCTGGAAGACCATTATTTAGATAAATAGCAGCACATGCAGTGCCAGTCAGAGGCAGGCACCTGGCATGGCAGGGGGAGAGAGGCTGTAGGAGGGAGGATGAGGAGCAACCCAACAGATTGACAAACACATTCACTGGCCAATTACTGTATGCTTCCAGCTTTACAGGACCAATCACTGTTGGCTTTGAGGCAGGCATAGGGGACAGTCCTAAGGCAGGCATAGAAGGGACATAACTGGGACTTTGGGGATAGCATCACAGCAATCAGGAAACATGGTTTACACATTCAGGCTGGCCAATTATCATCGCAATCAGGGGCTCTGGGGTTCTCCCTCACCTCTGACCTGCCAGATATGCCATATGCCCATTTTGTGGCATATAGGAAGGGTGGGGGAAAAGTTCCCAAGCCTTGGAGCCACATACCAAAATTTTCATATCACTAGGTGGGACTGAGGATTTCGGCCCTGCACCTGTGGTTTTGCCGGGGAGGAAGCCATCAAAAGCAGTGCTCTGCCTGTCAGCGCCACAGGCCACGGACCAAAGGGCCATGCAAAAGGGCTCTTGTCCCTGGGAGAGACAAGGGATGTGACAATCATGAGGATGCAAGAACTCAGTTACACGTTCTTGGCTTGGTTACAGTAAGCATATTTCTTTTGTATGTGCCATTCTGGTCACCCCAATAAGGATTCAGGATCTCTGGTAGCACGCCTGGGTGAGGCCTCTGCTGGGGATCCTGAAGGGTCTCAGGTGGCACGCCTGAGTGAGGCCTCTGCCGGAGGCCCTGGAGAGCTGGATTTGAAACCCTGATGCCATGTCAGGTTGTGACAATACTGGGCTAAATGGACCATTGGTCTGATGCGGTTTAGGCAGCTTTTTATATCCTTATACCCTAAAGCTCTGGTTCCCAGGCGGTCTGGCAGGCACGGGCAGCAGCTATAGTGATGAAACACATTCCCCCTGCTCCCACAGCCCCAGGCGGCTTCCTTAGCAGAAACGGCAGTTCCGCTTCTCTTGTTGTGGAGGGAGTCACCTGGACATCCCCCTGAGCAGCCACTCCTGGCAAGAGCTGCACAATAGCCGCATTCGGCTCCCAATTTGCCCACCCTTGGACTATAGAGTGGTGACCTTGCAAAGGGTTAATAATCGTGTACGTTTCTCAAAGGCATTTCCTAAACTGACTTCATTCCAGAACTATTTGAGAGTTTTACAACTAATAATTTATACAAGTTCCTGAATGGCATGATTGAATGAAAGCTACATATGGATGTTTGCTTACAGGTAAATATAGAGGTTTCAAGATGCCTATTGTTTCCTGGTCTGGCTCAATGAAGTGCTAAAAGCTATATTCTGCAAAACGTTAAACATTCATGAAAGATACGAGGAAAGGAACTGCTCTCGGCTGCCAGCTCTGTGGTCAGCACTGGTGCCCTGACCTGATTACTTAAGCTAATGTTTTTTCCTAAATCTGTCATGAATCAGTAATTATCAAGTTTTGCAATCCTCAATGATTCTCTTGTGAATAGCGAAAGAGTTTGTTATTGTAGGGCAACTTTTTTCTTTCTTTCTGAAAAAACGGCGTTCAGGCTTTTGCACATGAAAACTCAAGGCAGTATATTTTTGCTCTTTTTTTGTTTGTTTGTTTTTGCCACAGAAACTGTGGAATGCCGCAATCCACCAAAGAGTTTCATCAAGTGTGAGGAGAATTCAGTCGCACCTAATCTGGAAGTCAGATGACTGGCTGCCTTTTCAAAGAAACTTCCCTGTCAACATGTTTTTCTAGCCATCCTTGGAAGAGTGCCAAGGCATTAACAATCTCTCTTCCAGGGGGGTGCTGGCAGAGGAAGGGGTTTGGTCGGCATCATGATGCCTTGCTAATATTTTAATCGAGGGCCCTTGCAAAAACCCTCACTTTAGCTTGTGAGAAGCCCTGCTTTTGCTGAGAAGGAGGTGGAAAAAAGAACTGGGGAATTCGTAAAAAGGAAGAAAATGATCCCAAATGTCCTCTGGTGGCAGAATATCGACAAGGGGTTTCTGTTCTTTAGGAACGACGTCAGGACACCCAAACTAAGGGTGACCTCTCAATGAAAGGGAATTCTTTGCAGATGTGGTTACACATGGTGTGCTATCTCTCTGGTCAGTCAAGAAATAGAATTTCTATTGATGTGACCGCACATATTCAATGGGATTTATATAACCCAGCTCCCTTGAAGGCTACGTTTGATTTATGGCCACAGAGTTCTGTGGTTGCAGCCCAGTGGAACACTGGCTTTCCTTAAACAACAACCTCAGCCTGCCACCCCTCCCCCGGCCCTTGTGCTTATATAAGGAATGCAGCTGACTATGATGTCAGTGGGACTGCGTGCCACATGTGGACGAGCTCGTCTGAGCAGATTGACAGCAAACATACATGTTGGCTCAGCATGGTCGATCCTCCGAGAAGAGAAGACACAAGAAAACCTAATCCCAAATGAAGATGCCGATTGAATGCAGTCCCAGGGAAGATCTACTCCAATGGCAGGGAGCTAGGTGCAGACAAACAGTAATCGCAGTGCAGCTGTGGTAACCAGCTAGTTCCTTTTGGGTGGCTATAGGCTAAAATAGACCTGTGGTTTTATGGGAAAGTGCATATTTAGGGAATTCTGACCTTTCAAAACCCAACATGGTTGTGAATAAGTCGTCATTGCTGTTGTTTTGGACATACGTCCTTTATGAAGAGCAAAAGCTAGGGACATAGAAATTGAAGTATTGGATCAGATCCGCGTTCCTCCGTTGAGCTCATTGCACTGTTTCAGACACTGGCCCTCATCTGATGCTCCAAAGAAAGGTGCAAGTGTGGGGTAATTTTCATCCGTGATGGTCTCATCCTAATTTGTAGCAGCTAGAGATTGGTTTAAGCCAGTACTTTCCAAATTATGGGTCGGGAATCAGATCACCTATGAATGGGTCCATGATTTCCACTGATATTTTATTTACTTTATTAGTTAATTGATTTAAACTTATATCCCACCCTTTCCACCAAGACTCATGGCAGGTTAAAACCTAGGAAAACATAATTAAAAACACACAAAATAAAACCTAATATTAAATACTCAAATAAAGCTGAGCAAAAACAAATAAAAATCTCCTTATGCATAACCTATGTCTGCCAAACAAAAAGTTCTTACATTCCATCTGGAAGATGAGCAGGCTCGGGTTTCGATGAACCTCCAAGGGAACCGAGTTCCATACTTGTAGAACAGCCACCGAGAATGCCTCTCTGTGTGCCCTGGTTGTTTAAAATTAAAGGACAGACGGTACCTGTAAGAGGGCGCTCCTGGGTGATCTCAGAGGCCATCATAGGGTGATTTCAGACATTACGGGGCCCTTTGGCCCCGTACCGAAACCACCGGCTTCGTTCCCCGCCGGGGTCACCCCGTAACGCCACAACAGACGTGCCGGGGGGATCCCGGCGGGGAAAGTGGGAGGGGCCGGGGCCGCGCGGCGCAACGTGTGGCCGCACGGCCCCGCCCCCTCCATGCACCCTGCCGCCCGCCCTCCGAGGAGATGGGCGGGCGGCGGGGCCAGTGTGGCTGCCGCGGCGGGCCGGAAGCGCCGTGGCCCGGGATCCCGCTGGGGATCCCGGGCCGTGGCGCGCGGCCAGACGTGACTTTTCGTTGGTCGACCACGCTTCCCGAGACCTTCCCCCGGCTAGCCCGGGAAGCGTGGTTCAAACAGACCCCATGTGGGGATTCACCGTGGCGAACATCTGGCGCCCCGCAAACAGACGTTCGAGACACGGTGACCACAGGTGGGTATTCACCGTGGTTCACCGTGATCTCGTAATGTCTGAAGACACCCATAGGGGAAGAGGCGGGCTTTCAGATACTTGGGGCCCAAGCTGTTTAGGGCTTTATAGGTCAAAATCATCACTTTTGAATTGTCCTTGGCAAGTCAATTAGAGCCGAAACCAGATCTCGCAAAAGTGTAAAATCTTGTTCAAATTCTGGCTCTCAGTTCGTATCGAATTAACCTAGAACCAGGACTGTCTCTCCGAGTTCTTGACGAGAAAATAAAATAAACAATAAAAAACAAAAAAACCATGTGCACGCGCAAATGGCCGCTGGACTGTTTTGCGCATGCGCAAAATGGCCACTGCACGTAACCAAATTAGTGGCAATAACATCACCACCATTTTGATTAAGGGGCAGCGGCCATTTCTGCATGTGCAAAATAGGCTGGCGGTCATTTGCGCACACACAAAATAAGCCAGCGGGCATTTTCACATGCGCAGTCCCACTGCCCTCAACCAAAATGGCAGCAGCACTATTGCTACCATTTTGGTTATGGGTGGCAGCTATTTTGCATATGCACAATGATCTTTTAAACATGATTTGATTTTTCTCACCTAAGAATTCACTCCAAGGCCAAGATCGGTTCAAGAAATTGTGATTTTTCTTGCGAGAATTTTTTTTTGTTTCCCGTTTGGCTTTAGAAGTTATTGGTAGCCAGTGCAGTGTATATAAAATACATATATACATAAAACGAATTGCAAATTCTATTTCAGCCTCTCTACACCTGTCCCTGCCTGTAAACAGGGACTGCCAAAAAAAAAAAAAGGTCTCACATCGTGTTTAAAAAATGCTCAGACTCAGGCTTTGGCAAAACTCTAGGAGAAGACACATTTCTGGATGACCTCAAGGGCCAGAAACTCACAAGGTGACCGTGGGCCAGTCACAATCTTCTCTCAACCTAACCTACCTCACAGGACTGTTGTGAGGATTAAAAGTTGTGTTCATTGGTTCTATGTGAACCACTCAGAGTGCCATGGCAGGGGAGCACTATATAAAAATAAAATTTATTATTATTATTATTATTATAAGTCTCAAAACTGGGTCACACAGACAATGTTTGGGGGAACTGCTGGTTTAAACCCATAAGCATGTGTTTCCAAAGTGGTGGTATCAACTAGCTTAGCTGTGGTTGTCATAGTCTTGTCTTTTGGACAGCTGTCCAACACCTCTTGGATTCTTTCTAAATTCTTGGTCTTCTCCACATCCTCTGGCAATGAGTTATTTATTATTAAATATGATTATTATTATTATTATTATTACCACCAAGCATTTCTATCACGCAAGCAATGTAACTAGCACGTTACAAAGTAATGGAATAGACATGGTTCCGGCCTAGGGTTTACAATCCGAGAGACCGGGGTGGGGGTGGGGGTGGGGAGAGAAAAAGGAAGGGGAACAGAGGGAGAGACAAGGAGTGTAACATTCACGAAGATGCGAGGTCTCAGGTGCACGTGCTTGGCTCGGTTACACTGAGAATGATGGCTGGCTGGTCCGTGCGGTGAGGAAACGAGTACACAGACCTCAGGTAACAGATTGTACTGGATGGTAGGAGTTATTTTTTAAGAGAGAGAGTCCATGTGGCAGGGCACCAGTAAATGAACCCAGAGCTTACGAACGGCACAGGGACGAACGGGAGTGAAGGTGGGGGGTGGGGTGGGGAGAATGCTTGAACAAATAAATCAAAAGCAACTCCTCCTAGTGAAAAAAAGCCTTGGCATTCTCGGGGTCTCGACTGTTTGAGAGTCAATGCGTCACACCGGCTTCTTGATTCTTTTAAAAGGGGAGATTCTTGGTGTCTCGGTGCCCGTGCCACAGGGACTGGTGACGGCAGCAGCCACTGCACTTTGCTGTAAAGCGACAATGAAAGGCAGCGGTGAACCGGGGACCTATAAAGAACCCTGGAACATCAGGCATTCTGTGAAATGTCATTGCTGCTCTCTTGTGGGAAGATGGAGGTACTGCTTCACCTTGAATTTATTCATTTGAATTTTTTTCCATCCCATTCCCACCCTATCCCAAAGGGACAACAAATCAAACCAGACATATACATGCGACAACAAAGACGCAATAAAACCAATTCAAATTTATATCCATCCCCCTAACCTTAACGTAACTTTATCAAGTTAAGCACGTACACCTGCATTTTCTCAACCTCATGAATGTATCCTTGTCGCTCCTGATGTTCACCTCTCCCTCTTCTCCCCTTTCCTTGCCTGCCTTAGATTGTAAGCCCTTTGGGGTAGGGACCTGTCTCTAACTATTGACTGTACAGTGCCAGGTTCACTGCTGGTGCTATATAAATAAATAAATAAATAACCCAGAGATGCGGCCCATGGTTAGGTGTTCACCCCTCCCCCTTCTTTCTGGTGCCTGGATCTGGTACTGGATCCAACCCAAGCATTGAAAGACTGTGCTCAGGGAAAGGGAACAGAGATGAGGGCATGCACGCAAGGATAATGGACAGATCCATGATCTGGGCCCCCCTCTTCCTGAGCGCACCTCTCCCAAATTCTATGCAGCCCTCTGTGCTTGCACTAATTTTTAAAGTGGCCCCCAGCAGGGAAAAGGTTCCTCACGCTCTATCCCATCCCTGACTACTAAAAGCCCGCCTAAACAGAAATGTTTTATATTGGTTCTGGAGGGCGTACAAGTTCGGGCTCTGGTGGATGTCCGTGGGAAGGGATTTTCAAAGCCGGGGAGCAGCCATCAAAAAATGTCCCAGCCCCATGTCCTCACTGTCTGTGCTTGACGCATGGAAGACTGTTTCCAGCTGACCAGAGAGACTACCATGGAACGTAGGAGAGGAGCTGGTCCCTAAGGTCTCTTGGGCTCAGGCTTTATAACTCAAAAGCTTTTTAGAGCTTCGGAGGTAAAACCCAGCCTCTTGAATTGGGCTCTAGGAAGCCGGTCTGGCCCCTGGAGGGCTGGTGTAATGTGTCCCTGGTGGCCCACCCATGTCAGGCGGGGGCTGCCACATTCTGGACCAGCTGAGAAGACTCTTCAAGGGCAGCCCCACGTGGAGAGCATCCCAGTAGTCAAGCCTTGAGGTTACAAAGAGATGAATGACAGTTGCTAGGTCTGAAAAGTACTCCTGGCCACTGCCGCAACCCGAGAATCCAGGCTCATTGGTGGCTGTTTTTAAACAGATGCTAAATTTGAAATAATGTCTCTCAACAAATGTCTGTGTAAACACCTAATCCTAGTGTAAAATATCCAGGTTAAAGGTTGAACCTAGGTTTATTTAATCCTCAATTTCAAGGATTTATTGAACCCGGGATCAAATAAGCCCGGGTTAATGTCCATGTAAACTGTAAATCCAAACTGAGCATATTGTAACCTCCTCCTCGCTGGCCTTCCCCGCTCTCACCTTTCGTCCCTTATCTCTGTTCAAAACTCTGCTGCCAGGATCATCCACCTAGCCCGTCGCTTTGACCACATGCAGCCTCTCCTCTCCTCTCTCCACTGGCTCCCTCTTCCTGAGCGCATTCTGCACAAGCGCCTCGTCTTCACCTACAAAGTCCTTCACAACCTAGCTCCCCCCTACCTCTCTGCCCTGATCTCCCTCCGAACCCCTGCTCGAGCACTCCGCTCCTCTTCCATCCCCTCCCTCACCCTCCCACGCCTCCCCTGCTCCCCCAACCGCCTTCGTCCCTTCTCCCTCGCTGCC
>QEPC01007720.1:917427-957397 GCA_003113815.1 Sphenodon punctatus | reverse complement strand
TAACCAAGCCAAGTACGTGCACTTGAGACCTCGCATCTTCATGAATGTTAGACCCCTTGTCTTTCCCTCTGTTCCCCTTCCTAAGTCTCTCCCCCAGCTCCTGTCTCTCAGATTGTAAGCCCTAGGGGCAGGTACCGTGTCTATTTTATTACTTTGTAAAGTGCCAGGTACACTGCTGGCGCTATATAAATGTTTGTTAATAATAATAATAAATAATAATACCTGTCGGCAAAAGCAGAAGAGTCCAAAACCTCACCAAGAGCTAAAAGGAAGTCTCCCCTAAGTTTCCCATAACAGGGACATGTAAACAATATATGATGATTTGAATCTAATTCCTGCAAAAGGCAGGAACAACATTTTCTTTCCTGCCAAGGGACTCCTAGGTAACGCCCTTCCAATATTGCTGATGGAAATATCCCAAATCTGAGTCGGGCGAAAGCCCGTTTAAGCTGGAAACTGGACCAAGCTACCAGGTAGCTGGTCTCCAGCATATGACCAGCAGGAGGTTTATAAAGGGGGTTCACCCTCTGTTGCTGAAGCATTGCGGCATCTATCTGAAGCTGCTGGTCGGCCAGTCTCTGTTTCACTAGTATCATGGCACATTTTGTCCCTAGTTTGGTCAAATAACCGGGAGAAAATCCCAAATTCCCCAAAATAATTCCCACTTGTTTCTGCCATGAGGGCAGCAAGCCATCAGCTTGGGCACTATTCAACAGAGAGTTATCGCTCTGGGGGAGAGTTACAACCCTTAACCAGAATTTTATGAGCGCTTGGGCTGCAAGGATCCTAATTGGAGGGCAATCCGTCTCCTGCCGAAGAAAAATCTGTGGCGTACACCGTGGAACCCCCAGAATGGCCTTCAAAAAAGCATTTTTGAGAAATTCCAGCTTGTCCAAATATTCAACCCCCCACACAGAAAAGGCATATAGAAGTTGGCATGGAACAACCGTAGGGCTGGCAGTAACAATTTACCTCCTTTCCCAAAATAAAACCCATGGATGACACCAGCCGAGTGCTTAGCTCTAATTTTTGCCTGAGACCACTGGGCCCTCCATGAAGGGGTACTTGAGAAGACAACCCCAAGATACTTAAAACTAGAAACCTGGTCTATCTGGTGATCGTTTATCTGCCACTTGTGTGGCCTCCTTAGCCGCCCGCAGCCCACGATCAGTACCTTGGTCTTCTCATAATTGATGTTAAGTCCTTCCCTGCAAGGCAAGATTGTATCCTGGATCTTCAGGATCATCTCTGCCAAATATAAGAAAATCCTGACAAAGGGACCAAAAGTTATAAGCCTGCACATGACCTGGAGAGTATGAGCCGGTGCTAGGGATTCTCTGATGTTCGTCACTGTGGTACAAGATGTGCTTGTGATGACAATTGTCCAGCAGAAATTTCACCCTTTTATCATTCCCTGCTGTTATCACCCCAAACCCTCTCCCTCACTTGTTACTGGGAAGCATCTGCTTAGGAAAGAGCCAATAAGGGATTCTCTTATGCCCTTTATCACAGTACTGCAGGGTGTGATTGTGATGACAACTGGGCAGCCTGGATGTGTGAACCATGTCTCCTGATTGCAGGGATGCTTCCAGATGCCCTCCACCTTGCTTCCTGAAGTCCCAGTTATGCCCCTTCTATGTCTGCCTCAGCGCCACCAAGGATTGGTCCTTGAAAGCTGGAAGCATGCAGTAAGAGAGGCAATCACATCTCTGTCCCAGTCGGGTTGTCTTTGAAATGTCAAGCCAATTGGCCTGAGGATACATCTCTGCTGTTTGGCACAGACTTCAGTCTGGGTGGGCACTCCAGGCGTTTGGGGGTGTCCATCACCTTGCAGAGAACGCCCCAGGAGGGGACAGGAGGATTTTGGGCAGGACCTCAGGTGCATGGGGTTTGGATTTATGTAGCTAGCTGAAATCTTGCAGTGAGATCTAGCACACATGCGCACGCACACACACACACACACACACACACACAAAGCCTGCCAGCAAAGTATGAGAAAATGCTCTGACCAAAGCCAGACCTAACCACAGACAAAGAGCAGGCCCAAAGAACAGCAGCTTATATCTACCCTCTATGCTCGCCTTGAAGCTGCCACTGATTGGTCCTCCTGTAAAGGTGGAAGCATGCAGTAATTGGCCAGTGAATGTGTCTGTCAGTCTGTTGGGCTGCTCCCCTTCCTTCTATAGCCTCCCTCCCCCTGCCCCCTGTCTCTGAATGGCACTGCTGCACTGCATGTGCTATTTTACCTGAATAATGAAAGTCTTCAAGAGGGAAACTTCAATTGCTTATAAAATGTGGGCCCTTTATCAAATCTTACTTCAGTTTGGAAGAGATGATCCTGAAGGTTTGTGATACAGTCTGTCTAAATTTCATGTAAAATGGATAAACAAACAAAAAAAGAAAGTTATAGCCAGAAATACATTTACAAGTAAATTGCTTATAACATACTGAAGTTTTATTCAATCTATCTGACATTTTCCAGACATAGTACTCTTAGGAAGGGGTATAACCTTGCCAAGTTTCATTCAAATCAGATGGGAGACAAAGTCGATAAAGCCAGGAATGTGTATGTAGAAGTTTGTAAAATAAAGAATTTCAACTGCTTATATAAGCGTATCCATTTATCCAATCTCTCTGAAGTTTGACACACAGAATGCCCTCCATTGTGAAGATAATTCTGCAAAGGTTCGCCAAAATGAGATGTAAAACAAAAAAACTATAGCTGAAAATGTGTTTTTCAGGTTTTTCCTATTCATTCATAATGACAAAAGGAAATGTTTTAGTTTTTTCATTATTATATTTCTTCATTTTCTTTATTCAAAAACAAAAAAGAAAAATTCACATTTCATTTTCATTATTATAATAACAAAAATGAAATCCACACCTTTAGGGATTGCATGTGGGGGCAGCCAAGGGGCAGGAGTAAGAGCACCAAGGTAAGGTTTCCAGTGTTTCTGAAATGCCCACAAAATGTGTCCCTAGTTTTACTTACCAAATCTGTCTCCTATGTATCCGACACTAATTCAGGGGCAGGGGGCCTTTCCCCTCCTGATGGGCCACTTTGAAAATGAGTACAAACTCTGGGTGGAAACAGACATGACAGCAGATCTCTGTGGCCTGCTTTGCTCCACTTTGGGTGGCTCAGACCTCACTGCACATATGTACAGGTGCTGCCAGATGCTGGCCCGGGATTGCCCTCGAATGTGACCTGGGCCCAAACCTGGGTCAAGGCTCACCTAACTGGGCCAAAGCGGGCCACAGCGGGCTGTCATGTCTGTTCCCAGGCTGGCAGAGATGGCCCAGGTTGGGTCCACCATGGCCGGCCGTCATGAGTGGCCCCATTGGCTGCCTGTCATGGTGGGGGTGGGGCACTGGGCGCAGTGCGGCATACATTTGGCGTGCTCTCCACCCTCCCCACCACCCCAGCTGCAGGCATGAGTATTTGGCATCCTGACCTGGCCCGGTCCAGAGCATGTCCACCACGGCTTCCTGACCATCACCACTGTGCTGGCCACGTGTATGTTTTAGCTTCTGTTGGCAGCATGAAAACTGGGGATGGAAGTACATGAGAGGTATGATCAGGTCTGGAAGAGGAATCAGAACATGAATCTATGCTATGGCTCCATCCTCTGCAAGCCCTCATCTCTGCTCCCTTCCACTGAGATCACTCTTTCAGTGCTTGAGGGTAGAGACTGGATCCATGGGCTTGAGCCAGGAATTGGAAAGGGGATAATAAGAACCAGATTTGGCCCATACAGTCCCTGGTTCCCCGCTTTTGCCTTAATGGAAGATTTTAGTCCATCGAGTGTTACTGAGAGCTCATGGTCAAGCTGGTATTTCCCTGTGTCAGCTGGAGTTTTTATGAAGCTGCTCCAATTCACACACGGCTTGTTCTAAATGTGATTTTTGTTTTGTTTATTTGTTGCAGGTTTGGTTAAACAGAGAATTGGGGCAGGATGAATGATTCATAAAAAATAATAATATCTGGATACTTCCCAACTTGGCAGGGTCAGGAGCCCTGGGGCTGAGTCCAAAGATTTGTTGTAAGGGTCAACTTCTGGGAATAACAAAATATTTCAGGATCCCTAAGGGTACACTGTGGGGGAATTTGGGAGTGGTCACATGGTTCAGAGTCTTGGGAGATGACAAGGGGAGGGAGAGAGATACAGGGAGGAGTAAATGGGATCTTTTGGAGGAGTTCTGTATCTCCCATTTCATGAATCCAATTAATAGTAGCAGCACTGATTTAAAATAATAAAAAATAACAGTATGCAAAATTAAATAGAATGTTAATTTTAAAATTCCTTTATTAATTACTCTTTATCACTTGTAGGCTCCTTAAAAAGATTCCAATAAAATTATTTTAGAAAAGGTTAGATTTACATCTAGGATAAGGAGTAGGGGTGGTCCTTTGGATGAAAATCTGTTCCTTTTTCTTTTTTTTTTCTGTTTTGTTTCCCCAGAGTTATCGAATTTAATTACAGATCCGTAATTAAATCAATGAAATACTAAAAATAATTAAAAATATTAGTGTGCATGCTCAAAATGTCAGCTGGATCTGTGCATGTGTAATTGTTTCCAAAATGGTGACAGCAGCATCGCCGCCATTTTGGAAAAGGGCAGCCATTCTGTGCATGCATAAAAATGGCCACTGTGCCTATGCAGACTGGTTGCCCTTTTCAAAAATGGTGGCGACGCTGCCGCTGCCATTTTGAAAAACGTTGCGCCTATGAAGAACGGTCTGGCAGCCATTTGCGCATGCACAGTCATTTTTGTTTATTTTTTTAGTTTAGAACTGAACCGAAACAGGCCTGTTGTCGTGCTGTTCTGAGTCAGTTCGGATTAATCCGAATCCAAACTTCCCACCCTGATCTACAGATCAGGGGTGGGGAATCTTTTCCCACCTCCCAGAAGCAGCTTTGAAGATGAGTGCAAGCTCCGAGGGCCGCACAGACGTTGGGGGTGGAGGCAGGGACATAGCTACAGGTGAGGCAAGCGGGGGGCCACTGTCCCAGGGCCCAGGCTTTCAGGGGAGCCCAGTAGGGCCACACCCATCAGACATCAAAATGTCCTGCCTTATCTCTTCTGGGGCTGGCTAGGCCTTCCCCGGTGAGCCAGGAGCCAGTGCTGGGTCTGTCAGCAGCTGCTCCCCCTGACCCCAAGGCCAGAGTCAGCCTTAGCATTTGTGGGGACCAGGGTGAAAATAAAATGTGAGGTCCCTTTTAACAATGAGGCAGCTGGTGTTTGCTTACAGAAAGAAAATATCCTAAGCGGGGACCCATGTTCACTGTGTTGTCCCCACTGGTGGCAATGGGGGAAACTTGGGGAATGTGGGTCCCTGGTCATAGGTTTTCACAGATTTCCAATAAGTGTCTGCTACACGCGCTAACACACAAACGCACACACACACACACACACACGCGCGCGCGCGCACACACACACACCCACACCCTCTGGCAGGGGGGATTCAGGGATCGGTAATTTGCCTAAAATGAGGGGGTGGGGGACATGGCTCTGCAGGATTTGGAAGCAGCCACTAGAGGGACCGAGAGTCACGAGGGGCGGGGAGTGGGCCCCACAAAATAGGCTGTCCCGGGACCCCAGGAGCACTGGACCTGAGGCTTCTAAGACTGGCCTCCCTGTGGATCACTGCCCAATGCCTGTCCTTTTCTCTCCCTGCATCCACCCCATGTCTCTTCTACCCCAAGCCCCCAAACCCTGATCTGCTCTAGCATCTCCGTTCCCCCACTCCGCATTCAGTGCCCCTGTGCCTCACTGCCCCCTGTGCCCATCCCAACCTCTCCCTGCCTTGGATTGCCCCTTACCCCCATCCTGGTTGGCATGGGGCCCGGTAATTTGACTTGGCCTGAGGCTCCTCACTTCCGATCTATATCCAGAAAGGGTGTACTCTCGCAGTTGGTTATATAAGCACAAGCCATGCCTTCCCTGCTCACTTGACTACGGCTTGCACCCGTACCAATTACTAGCATGTGTGGGATCCCACTGGGGATCATAGAATCAACCCCCTGCTCAATGCAGGGAATCCACAGCTACAGCATCCCTGGCAGATGACCGTCCAGCCTCTGTTTGAAAGCCTCCAGCGAAGGAGAGCCCACCGCCGCCCTAGACAATCTGTTCCACTGTCAAACAGCTCTTACTGTTAGGACGTTCTTTCTAATGTTGCGCCAAAATCTGCTTCCTTATAATTTCAGCTCCTTCAACCTTTCCTCACAGGACTTGGTTTCCAGACCCCTGACCATCTTTGTCACTCTCCTCTGAACCCATTCCAGTTTGTCAATGTCCTTAAAATGCGGTGCCCAGAACGTGACACGGTACTCCAGATGAGGTCTGACCAGCGCAGAATAGAGTAAAACGATTACTTCTCATGACCTGGACAACACTATGCTTCTATTAATGCAGCCTAAAATTGCATTAGCCCTTTTTGCAGCTGCATCACTCTGCTGACTCATGCTCAGCTTGTGATCAACTACAATGGCTAGATCCTTTTCACATGTACTGCTGCCAAGCCAGGTATCACCCATCCTATACTTGTGTCATGCGGGCCTACCTGCACCACTGGCGGAGGGGGCTGCGGGCCTTCAGAAACCCCTGGGGGGCCACCCCGCCCAACCCGGACCCAGGCGCTGCGCTACCGCTGATAGAAACGGCGGTGGTGCTAGAGGAATCCCCATGGCAGCGGGTTGCTAAGGCAACCCGCTGCCACTCAGAGGTCACGGACCTCCAACCTTTGACCTCATGCTGTGTGAGGCCCCTGCCTGAGCCGCTGCAGCATTCTGCGCGGCTGTAGGCATGTCGGGGGTGGGGTGGTGGTGGAGCCTATCAGATATAATGCCGGCGCTGTGGGGCACACAGTGCTGGTGATCAGTGCAGAGAGACTGGCCCTGAGAATGAGCTAAGTGTGCTTTTCTTCTTGTTTCCTTCGAGTAGATTATATAGAACTGTGTGAGTGTGTGATTGTGTCCCTTATGTATTTCCCACGAGCTTGATTGTGCGTGTATGAGTGTGGTGAGTAGAAGAGGCGCAAGACCACCCCTACCCGGGGGATTCTTCCTTATCCCTGTGATGAACGAGAGCCCCTTTCTCTCTCCCGCCCTAGCTAACCTGGTCCCCTATCCTTCCTTCCTCCACTGGTATCCCCCTGACAATACCCATCCCCCTTCCGTGCGTGGGAGTATAGGCAGAGTGGGTGGGGGTGTCGAAGCTATACTCTCATGCCAACGCTCTGCGTCCAATGATGATAGAGGCTGGATCTTCTTAAGATCATTAGGCCACCGTACTATCCTGACGGGCATTGTTTTCCTCGTACTTCCTGGTAAGGGTGAGTGTGCAGGGTCACTAGTGTGTGCGAGGGTTGTCTGGGTCCCACTCCCTCCCCCTCAGTGACAACTTGTGCATTTGATTTTTCTTATCTTATTGCAGAACTTTACATTTATCTCTATTGAATTTCATTTTGTTAGTTTTGGCCCAGCTTTCCATCCTGTGAAGATCATTTTGAATCTTGTTTCTCTCTTCTAAGGTGTTAGCTATCCTTTCCAGTTTTGTGTCATCTGCAGATTTGATAAGCCTCCCTCTACTCCTTCATCCAAGGCATTAATAAAGATGTTGAACAGTACAGGGCCCAGGACCGAGCCCTGAGGCACCCCACTCGATACCTCCCTCCAGATTGATGCGGAGCCATTGATGAGCACGCTTTGGGTACGGTTCTTCAACCAGCTGTAAATCCACCTACACGTATGATGTGTAATGATCTCTCCTTAAAACTCACCTCTTTCGCTCTGCTCTGTCTGACTCTTTATCCTGCTGAGCCACTATTCCTATACCTACGATCAGTTTACCCTTATCCTTGCAACATGGACCTGCCTGCTGTCATTCTCATCGTAACCAAGCCAAGTACGTGCACTTGAGACCTCGCATCTTCATGAATGTTAGACCCCTTGTCTCTCCCTCTGTTCCCCTTCCTATGTCTCTCCCTCAGCTCCTGTCTCTCAGATTGTAAGCCCTAGGGGCAGGGACCGTGTCTATTTTATTACTTTGTAAAGTGCCAGGTACACTGCTGGCGCTATATAAATGTTTGTTAATAATAATAATAATAATAATAATGTGTAATGTTGCCACTTTTTGCAGTTTGACCCTGAGACTCTCAGAGGCCAAAGTGGGAGTTTCAGGGTTTAGTCTGAAATGCAAAAGGTGGAAACCCAACGTATATGCCCTAAGGCAACTTCCACGTTCACCACGGTGTGGGATTAATCATAGAATTATAGAATAATAGAGTTTGGAGTACATCAGAGGTCATCTAGTCAACCCTCTGCTCAATGCAGGAAATCCGCATTGAGTCTTCTGATAAGGCCCTACACGTGTGAATGCACCTGTTGCTCTACTTTCAGGCATAGCATGGGCACTTCCTGCCAGCCAAAAGCCTGGGTAAAGTAGCCTTGGTACAGAAGTGACTCCCCCTACATTGATTGCACCCTGCCAGCTGGCCACAAATCCGGGGCCGTCAATCACTAGAGAAGAGGGAGGAGGGTGTGATCTCCCCCCCACCTCCATTGATCCTGCTTTCTTCCAGGGTGAACCATGTGATAATAGATGGAGAACCAATTCATGGACCGCCCTGGATTTACCATGTGTTCCTGCCATAAATACAAGCAGGGTGATTTATTGCATGGTGCAGTGGCTTTGCTACTTATGACTTGACTTGCTAGTACCTCCTTGCTATCTGTGCCATGGATAAAAGCCTCTATCCTTCATCTCTGCCCCCTTACCCCAAGCACAGTTTTTCAGCACTTGGAGGTGGGGTAGGTACTGGATCCAGTGGCCAGATCCAGGAACTGGAAAGGAGCCACATAAAAGCTTGCAGCGGGCCTAAGGTTCCCCACCCCTGCTATGGAGCCTTATGGAGGAAATTGCTGTTTGGTTCTGTTTGCAGTTCCGATCTTGCAATTTCTGGATTTAAATACGGATCTGTATTTAAATAAATCAAAACATTTAAAACATTTACAAATATATATATATATATTTGCACATGTACGAAATGGCCGCTGGACCATTCTGCGCATGCATGCCCGCTTCCAAAATGGAGGCAGTAGTGTTGCCATTTTGGAAAAGGACAGCCGGTCTGCACATACGCCATTTCGTGCATGCGCAGTGATTTTTCATTTTTTTTTTTTTTTTAAATGGATTTTAAACCGAACCCCAATTGGTGTGTTTGGCACAGTTTTGGTTTGGTACGGATCAATCAGAAATCCATAAGACTGCCCCTAAATAGATAGTCTTCCTTGTAACTCTGCAAGCACAACACTACAGTCGCACATTTGTATACACTGAAAAAGATACCCATGCATGTTTTCTTGTGAAATGCGTGTTTGAATATATTTTTACACACATGCATATACATGTCATATTTCATAGAGTTGTGGAAGTGTCTGCTAAAAGACAAGAAGGAAGGTTTAGAATGGCGCTGTCGGTTACACTGAGAGGGGGAAGAAAAAGGCTAGTATTTTCCAGCTTACTTGCTGCCTGCTAACTAGTCGGCTGATTATTTTCAGCCTGTTTCCTATGATAGGGTGTTGCTGCTCTACGGCCGTAGGAGAGCAGAGAATATGGTCAGTGATACGAAAAAAATCCTGGTTATGTTTCCCACAAGAGGATCAGCCCTTCATTGGCTGACACCGAGAGCTGTTAATCTTCCCCCCCCCCTCTTTCTGGTAGAGAGAATGTAGCAATATATCTCTCGGTTAGAGCAGCTCTGTGTGTCAATAGAGTCGTTTGCTCTCTGTGCATGAGATTAGCCCGGTGGTGCGCCAATTGTGCAATCTTCTGTGGATGCCTTCTCTTCTGCGGCAGCTCTGTCCTCCAGATGCTCTGGGAAGTCTTCTTCTGGGTGGTTCTCTTTGCACATGTTTTCCCCATTAAAATAGTAGTCAAGACAGTTGGCTGTTGTGAATAAGCCTTTTCTGGTTGGCAGTGCTTTCTCACTTTCATTATTAGTGACTGGATGGAATTTGCTGGAAGGAGTGAGAGGGGGTGGTCTCTAGTGACTTTAGAACTGAACTTGATGTGCATGACACTGAAAGTTAATTTGGTCAACACTCTTGATGAATAAGACTTTCCTTGTGTTTTCACTTTCTTGAAGAATATTAACTCCTACTATGCAAACATGCTGCTTAGCTTGCGTGTTTCTTGGGCTCGAATGGTTGCAATTGTTAAAGAGGATAAGAAAGTGCCGGACTGGGTCCAGCCCAGCCCAGCATCCTGTCTCTGACAGTGGCCACCTTCAGTCACTTCAGAAATGTACACTCCGAGCTTAATGTATAAAAAAATGTGTTGCTGGCCTGCCCCAGAAGCCACGCCTCCTGCTCCACAAGCCACACCCTATTCTCCAGAGCTTGTTAGAGCAGGGAAATGAACCCTATTTCCTGGCTAGCGACCCAACCACTGGACTAACGTGCCTCTCTGCAGATGAATATAAAACAGGAGTTTTTGTGATTGGATCGATACGATGGCCAACGCAGGCGTTGGGGTAGGAAAGTCATTCACGAAAGCCAACTAAACCATCCAGTATTTTTCTGGAATTTGTTTCTAACCCAGAAATGGCCAATATCAGCCGTTCCCTGGTCTTTCATATTTGGGGTGCGCATTCCTACTGGGAATGTTTCCCTGGGGCTCAGCCCCACCTTGAATTTAATTGCCAGGGCTGAGTCCTGGCAACCCCCCTAACAGATTAAGTCCTGCTTACACAACAGATCATAGTGGAGTAGACCATTCCCTGCTATAGTATTTACTCCCAGCTTCTGTGAGTCAGAGGTTATGCCCCGCCCACCCACGACTAGCTTGATTAATAGTCGTATATGAACCTGTCCTCTAAGAACGTATCTAGTCCTTTAAAAAACCCATTTACACTCTTAGGGCGGTTTTAGACAAGACGCAAATGGCGGCTGAGTCCTTTATCAGCCGCCATTATTGCCGCTCATCTAAAACCCCGGCGCATGGGAACGCCGGATCTCTGCCGTGTGAAGCCAGCCTGGCGATCCTGCCCCTGTCAAGGCGGATCGCTGCTGTGCCGGCTTCACGCTGCACTTCCGGGTTCTTTGCCCGAGTGCGCACGCGCAGAAGAGCGCGCATGCGCACAACACTCCACACTGTGTCTGATGCTCTTCTGAACATCAGACACGGCGTAGCGAGGAAGGCGGGTGCCCGATGCCGGCACTGAACGATCCCGCTTGTGAGCAGGATCATCTAAAACTGCCCTTAGACCGCTTTTATACAAGCGGCTTTACTTACCGGCTTGAAGGAAGTGCTTCCCAAAAAGCTGCGTGGGGTGTGTTTAGACACATTGGAAGTAGCCAGTCACCATAGGAATCGCGGCTCGCATGGTCTCTTTGAAGCCGTATTTGGAAAGTCTCAGGGCTTCAGGAAGCCTCAGGAAGCCTCAGGGCTTTCCAAATATGGCTTCAAAGAGACGGTGCGATCCACGAGTCCTATGGCGGCCGACTATGTCCGGTGCATCTAAACGCACCCCGCACGGCTTTTCAGGAAATTCTTCCTTCAAGCCAGTAAGTCCAGCCGCTTGTTTAAAAGAGGTTTTAGCCTACACAACATTCTCTGAAAAGGAACTCCACAGGCTAATGGTACGTTGAGTGAAAAAGCACTTCCTTTTGTTGGTTTTAAACTGGCTGCCAGTTAGTTTCATACAGTGTCTCCTATTATTAGAGTGTGTAAATAACAGCTCCTTATTTTTGTGCGCCGCACCACTAATAAATATCTATCATATCCCCTTTCGTTTGTCTCTTCTCCAGACTGAAGAGTTCCCAGCTATCGAGCCTCTCTTTCTGCAGGAGCTGTTCCATACCCTTGAGATTTTCTATTGACTTTCTCTGCACCTTTTCTCATTCTACTAGATCTTTTTTGAGACCCCTTTGTGACCAGAACTACACACGATATTCGAGATGCACCAGGGATGAATAGTGGCTTTGTGATAACTTATGTTTTATTGCCTATTCATTTCCTTATTATTCCTTAAATTCTGTTTCCCTTCTTGCCAGGGCTCAGCTAGGACATGCAAAGGCAAAGGGGTCTGCAAAAGGCTATGCAAATCTGTCCTTTATTTTTACCCCTCATGACTGGAGAGGATTATGAGTCTGTCACTAGTCCATAATACTGTATGTACCACTCCAGGAGCCAGTATGAGCAGGTGGATTGAGACTTAGGGTAATTTCAGACGTAACGGGCCCAGAGACCCACCATGCTGAACCACGGACCGGGATCCGTTTCAGAGCCCGGTCAGGAATCAGTCCAGATGTCCTTTAGATGTACCGGCCTGATTATCACCGGGGATTGGGGAGGGGGTGGGGCTGTGCGGCGCGACATGCAGCCACACAGCCCCACCCGCCCATGCTCCCCCTGCTGCCCACCCTCTGGGAGACGGGCGGGCGCAGCAGCCAATCTGGCCGCTGCGTCCGATCCCCTATCGCGGTCTGGGCCGCGATCCGGGATGGGCCAACGTAACAAACGTTACTTTTGGTCCATCTCGGATCGTGGCCAATCTAACCATGATTCTGGACCTCTGGGTGGCCAGAGGTCCAGAACCATGGTCAGTTTGATCCCTGCCAGTGAGTCACTGTGGTGAACATCTGGCAGGGGGAAAACAGATGTTACGGGACTCATGGCCACCACAGGGGATTCACTGTGGTTGACCATGGTCTCGTTATGGCTGAAATTACCCTAGGTGTCCTGTACCTTGTCTTGCTTAGTGGCCTTGAGTGAGTCATTTCTCTCAGACTTGACTCCATGGTTGTAAACATGGGGGTTAGTGGTAGGGTGGCTGCTCTGCCTGCTGAGTTGGCTTTCTGGAAGTGGCCAGCTGCTGGGGACCCAGGTGAGTGCTGCAAGGCTAGAAAAATGTGCAATTTGCATTGCATCCCGGAGCAAACTTCCTTTCCCACCGAGCCTAGGGTTGGGAGCAGACCTCCTGGCCGTCCTGGTTTGGTCTCAGTCTGCCCTGCATGACCCAAGGGTGGTGGGGAGGGTTTCAGAAAAGAACAACTTTAACTGCTGCCTGCCCTCATCAATCATGTGGGCTTGCCGAGAAGTGTCCTTAGCAGCTGCCCCACAATTATGGAACTGCCTTCCCTTGGAGATTCATCTAAGCCTGCACATCTTCTGGAAGTGATGTAAGAACTTTCTGTTTGGCCAGGCAGTTGGCAGGCAGGGATAGGGTTGGTAGGGGGGCTTAGGGAGGTGGGGTTTTTATATATATATTTTTAATGTCATAAGCCATCCTGAGCTTCAGGGGAAGGGCAGGGTATACATTTTTAATAAATAAATAAATAAATATGCTTTCCTGAACAAAGGATCTGGGTCTGCCTAGGATTATTAAGGTTCACTGCCTCTTTTCCTCAAATGAGGAAACTCCCTAAACTCTTCTTTATGAAGGCCAGGTTCACACAAACAACTAAATCCATTTATTCAGTCCTTATCGTACTTGCCTCCTGGTATCATTCCCATGTCAAGTGACGGTATTCAGGAGTAGGAGGTGAAGTACATACCCTGGCTTCTAAACAGATGTACCTTGGAACAGGAACCCTTTCTGTGTTTGGCAAATACGGTATCGAAATGATTCCCAGGCTGCACTGCATAATGTCTCTCCTGCTGAGAACTCTATGGAATTCATCCCAGAATGCTTTGTGAGCCATGGTGTGCACTTTCATGACGTGGCCATTGGGGGCAGATGGCTGTGGTACTATTGGTTTAAGGAGGGAGTGCGAACAAAACCAAAGTGGACAATTGCTTCTTCAACTTTGATAAACTGATTTGGTTTTGTACACACGAACGTGGCCCTAGCCTTTCCCTCCCACTTACAGGGAGTTGCCCTAAAATGGGATGACTCATTCTATTGGGCAGAACTAGGAATTTGAATACTTTGTCTGTTTATACACTTGACTCAGCTAAACAAGGGTTTGATTGAGACTCAAAGGTATAAAGATTATGGGGTTTGTATTCCCCATCACTATACGCTGCCTGTTTCTTTGGCACTGGATCTGAGAGGGAGGCTTACCCTCCAGAACCCTACATTACCTGATTCAGGCAGCCTTGGACTTCCTGAGGGCCCCCAGACCCAGAGCTGTGGTGTCTGCTGCCAGGGAGAGCCTGGCCTAGGCCAGGGAATGTGAAGTAGGGAGTGAGGTAAGCGGAAAACTAGCTAGAGCTGGCCCTGCTCACCAGCAAGTCACACAGGGTGTTCTAAAATGTGACGGCATAACAGGTGGCCGTGGTCCCCCCATGGTGCCATAACGTCTGATTCCGCCCACCAGATATTACCCTGGGTGGGATCAGGACTGTCCCTGGACCGTGGCAAGTTTTACCCCATGCTGTTCCTTGGCCTCCTCGCTGAGGGAAGCCATCCCTGGACGAGCAGGCTGCCACGTATAATGCCCCACTCTACTTGACTCCAGTCTGGGGCTGGAGCATATCCAGGGGGATGCAGCGGCCTCATAGGCTGCCACGTCTGCCTGCCAGGGAGGCTGGTGGGCTGCACTCGGGTGTGTGGGTGTGTGTATGCGGACCACATCTGCACGTCCCCCTTCCCCCTCCCTGCCCCCTCCCTGGCCTGGGCTTCCAGCACGTCTGTTTGGTGGCTGGACCAGACATCCCTAGTCCTCTCAAAAGGATAATCTCGCCCACTCTGCTCCATTGCGATCCTTGCGGTTGGCCGGGAGTGCTCTCTTGTGGGTACCATCTGTCAGCCCTGTTCATATGATGAGAGTGTCCAGAGAGGGGTTCTTGGCTGCTGCCCCAGCGTTCCTTCCCTTGGAGGTTCTTCAGTGCCCGAGCCTGAACATTTCCCGGAGATGATGTATGACAGAGCAGAGTTTATTGGCTGCTGCCCCTTTAAGAGAGAGCTAGCACCAGCATGGGGAGAGTGCTAGCAGGGCTGCAGGCGCTGTCAGAAGCAGTGGAGAGTGCCTAAGTGGAAACAGCTACGAGTGGGTGTGACAGGAGTCAGCCCAGAGGATAAAGCTGAGTCAGAGCTCAGAAGAGAGAAACGGAGGAGGCAGGAGCATCAGGATCAGGACTCTGCCCCCCCCCCCCATAGGTGTAGCCAGCCAAAGGGTTGATGCCTGACTCGAGACTGTGTGGTGAAGGCTCAGAGGTTGTTGCCTGAGCGCCAAAGTGTTCTCCTGAGTTGCAGAGGTCTCTGGCCAGAGAACCCCAGAGACTGTATATACGTGAAAAGAATAAAGAGACTGTTGAGAGTTGATTCCTAGGCCACTTTCAGACATGCCCCCTCCCCGCACATATTTGGGAGGGGGGGGGAATGCGCAGCCCAAATATGTGTGGGGATCGGCTGGTCTGAAAGGTCCCCCACCCCGCAAAGCTTTGCTGGCAGACATGCGCAGGGATGCAGAGCTTGATTTCCTGTTGGCAAATGTGTGGGGCCTTTCAGACCGGCTGATTCCCGCACATATTTGGGCTGTACATTCCCCCCCCCGCCGCAGCCCAAATATTCATGTGGGGGGCATGTCTGAAAGTGGCTTTAGAGCGCGTGACTGTGTTGGACCTTGATCCTGCCAAGACTCATCCTGGGCATGCTCGTCCCTGCCACACTATGTAAGACTTTTCTTTTTGGCTAAGTGTTTGGCAAGTGGGGATAGGGGTTGGGTGGGGGCTTTTTAGGAGGTTGGGCTGAGGTTTTTAGGGTATTTTTATATTTGGATCAGCTTTTTATATGGTTCTTATTCTGTAAGCTGCCCTGAGCCTTATGGGAAAGGCAGGGTATAAATTGAGATTATTTATAAAACTAGAGAGATAGAGGCTATACCACACTCAGGGCAGAGAGCCGTATTGAATGGTCTATATTTCTGAGTTTGGAACTTCTTTCCTTTCTCTAAACAGTCATTGCTTCACCTCATAGGGTGTAAATGATATTTATTTCAGATACATAGGAGATATCAGACGCTGAATATCTGACTACTTAAGTATCAGGAAGAGCTGTCCAGCAATGGGGCAAGTTGCCTCAGAAGGCCATAGACTCTCTGTCGCTGGAGGCTAGAGAGGCATCTGTCGGGGATGTTGTAGCTGCGAACTTTCTGCATCAGAACAGGGGTTTGGACTAGATCATTGGACGCCTCTTCCACTGGTATTACTTGAATGGCGTTTTTAGATGCACCAGTATTTTTCCCGGACTTCAAAGTCTAGGTTTGGCAAACTCGTGCAGGGGGAGGGGGGGATTTCGATGCCCCCCCACCCCACCCCACTGGAAGTTGCCTGGGTGCCATTGTAAACAGTGGAGCCGGCGACTCCTGCATGTTTTGAGACCTGGACTTGTAAAACCTGATAGTAGAGATCTTACAAGTCCGGACCTCAAAACATGCAAGAGTTGCCCAGCACCACTGTTCACCACTGTGGAGGGAGAGAGTCTAAATCACCCCCGTGCGAGTTTGCCAAACTCGATGCCCTGTGTCAGTGGGTTCTGATCCTGAAAGTACTTACACAACAGCTTCATGCAGCCGCACTGCTTTCAAATCACTTACCAGCTTGAGAGAGAACGGGCCAGGATTTTGCCTCGACAGCCGCATAAATAACATTGTCTGATGCTTTGTGCCAAAATAATGAGCACAGAACTTGACTGTGCCTTTCGAACTGTCCATGTGAGTCACCATTTATCTATGTGCATGAGGAGGTCAACTGCAGTTTAAGCATTGGTCACCAGGACTGCTTGAAAGGGTGTTAGGATGGCTCTGCGCCTAAGGCTGGCCCAAGTGGGAGGCGGTTTGGAGAGGTCCCAGACCTAGAGGATAGTTACTCATATCCAACTGTCTAAAATGGGTACCTCAGGAGCAGATTTCTTGGGTGTAACTTATTTCATCCACTTGCTAGAATAAATATTGCATGCAAACATCATCCGATGGGTGGTCAGCACAGTAGGGAAGCTGCCTGTGATTTAATACAGCTTTCAACTAGCTAGGATGCTTGGAGACAGGGGCTGGCTTCAGTTTGCATCTTAATCAGCACACAGCATCCAACTGGCCTTATAAAAGAATTGATAATAAAAGAGTGAGCATTGCCCTGGCTGATTTTGGGAACATCGGTAAGAGTCAAAACTAGGAGTGAAGGGATGTATACCCTGTGGGTCAAATTTGGCCCATGGATGCTTTTTTTTCGGCTCCTTTCCAATTCCTGGATCTGGCCCGTGGACCCAGTCTTTACTGAGTGCATTCAAGGAAAGGGAGCAGAGAGCAGGCACTCGAGAACATACGAACGTAAGAAGTGCCATGCTGGGTCAGATCAGTGGTCCATCGAGCACAGCATCCTGTCTCCGACAAGGGCCAATCTTGGTCGCTTTGATATGGGATGGATCCACAGCCTAGAACCATGGTCTGGACCCCTCCCCTGACTTCCACATCATGAGCACACCCTTTAAACATTTCCACCCATTGGCTACTATCTGTCCCTGAGGAACTTATAACCTAGCACTCTAATAATCTATCTGGCTAGCTTATAACAACTGTTATTTATAGAGGGCTAGCTTGGCACTGAAAATCATTCGTTAGAAACAGGTCCTTGCCCCAGGATGGAGAAGGGAAGGGAGACAAAGGAGGGAGGAACATAGGGAGAGACAGGGAGACATTCGCGAAGTGGAGACATTACAGGTGCACATGCTTAGCTTAGTTACAGGGGAGAAGGTGACCCTGAAGGAGAGTAGAGTAGAAGGGGCATCAGTGAGCAGTCTATGGGGTGAGGAACTAGGGAAAGTCTTATAGAAGAGGTAGGTTCCTAGCAGGGGGTTGAAGGTAGAACGGGAAGGCGCAGAGTGAATGTGCTTGAGAAGGGGCAGAGATGGTTTAAGTGAAGGAACAGGAGACTTTGGGGTGGCTGAGGGTGGTATCGGAGGAGGAGTGACGTTCCCAGGTGGGAACGTAGTGGGAGGTGAGAGCAGAATTTGTTTATTTATTAATTAATTTATTTATCCTGCTCTTCCCACAAACGCTTAGGATGGCTTACAAAAATATTTAAAAATATATTATCTAGCCCCTGCTGGGGACTAGATAAAGACAGGACCATAAATATATATAAATAAACATATAAAGGCAGTTAAAAACTCCTACCCCTGCCCCCCTCCAATCCACTCCCTAACCCCTGCACCCAAATGTCAGGCCAAAGAGGAAGGACTTACATCTCTTCTGAAAGATGAGCAGACTCGGACAGACCTCCAAAGGGAGGGTGTTCCATAATTGTGGAGCAGCCACTGAGAACGCCTCCCTGCATGTTGTATGAACCTCATGGGACTCACAGGAGGGCCCCCTTGGCCTTCCCTGTTGCACTGGAGGAGCTCTCCTAGCCTGTCTCTTCCCTGGAGCGCTGGTCCCATGTCCTCCCCACTGGCAATTTCTGAAAGGTTCCTCCCCCTCCCCACACAGTGATCTACTGGAGACTAACTTGTGATCTAACAGCAGATTGCCATCTACCCCTTGGCCGCCCTTGATGAAGAGCCTCCAAGGTAAAAGTTCCTCATCCCTGGTCAAAGTAGACAGCATACAGTATCAACCTCCACCAGGAAAGCACTCATATTAGCAGTTAGTGTGGGTGAAGGTTCCATTGACGTGAATTGGACTTTCACATGTGCTAGCAGTTAGCACAGGCATAGCCTCGTCAGAGGATCACTCCTGGAGTGTAGCATCAAGCCAGACGGATTCTGCACTTCTTAATTGTATGCCTATCTCCTGCACTTCAGCGAGGACCAAGGAAGATGGCCTGAAGTTTTCAGAAGGAAGGAGTGGTGGAATCAGAAGATGTTAAAAAGCAGGACGAGTCAGCAAACGACAGGTTTTGTGGGAAATTTTGAATTTTTTCCCCCCACCCTGAATTGGGATGACATCTCAAAAATTTTAGTTGAAATCCCCTAAATTTTGTTAGGATCATTTTAAATTTATTTGGACAGAAATATATTTTTTTTTCATTGCATATGAATGGAAACTATAGGTTTGGCAAAATGCCTCCAAAGTGAAACATTCTTAACTTTCACATCTGTGGGTTTTTTTCCCTACAAAAAGGGTTCACAACGTGTGTGTGTGTGTGTGTGTGATGGGGAGAAGTTGTAGCAAAGGGAGGATCGTTGGGTGAAACCTTTCAAAGACAAAAGCAGAATCTTTGGTGGTAAAAGATAACTTACCTATGTAAAGAATAATAACCAAAAGTAACAAATGTATGTCAGTTCTATAGCAAACTTAAATAAAAATATATTTAAAAAAATAATTTAAAATTTAAAAATTTTTTTTCCCCCCCCCTCTACTACCAGACAAGTCCGTAGCTACTCAAGGGTGAAGCTCTAATAAGGTCAGGTGGTGGCACTGAACTGGGGCCCACAAGCTTGGGTGGCCTACACTCTCTGGTGCAGCAGCATCCACTACTACTAGGAGGAAGGCCTGTCCCATCTGCACCTGGGTCTAGCTAGTCCCCTCTAGTCTGCAAGGGAGAATTGCTCAAGGGAAAAGAACCACCCCCCCCCAAAGACCTAATGCCCTTTTTGGTCTGTATTTTCACATGAAATTTTATGTAAAAGAACAGCTCAGTCCAAACTCTGTCATACTGTCAGATGAAGTCTTCTGAAGTGTATATCCTGGGAGCTCAGTGGACTGTTTTCATGGTAACCAATTCCCATGAGCACCCGAGTGCCCCTCATAGCCAGCGCTGTATGGAAGATGCAGATGCTTCTTTCCTTCCCTACTTAGCTTGGTGCCTTTGAACTGCAGATGGTGTTGAGCAGGCTGGGATTACAAGCTGCCATGTTCTTCTCTCTTCTGCAGCAAGTAGCTGTCTCCTGATGTCCCCTCACTAGAAGGGGAAGAATGCTTTGTCCCTAGATGCACACACAGAGAAGAAGATTATTTATTTTATTTATTTATTTTACAATTTTACACCCCGCCCCTTCTTCAGAGCAGCTCGGGGCGGCTTACAATTTAAAACAAAAATATAAAACAGCAATATAAAACAACGTAGTGAAACCATAAAAATATAAACATAAAACAAAACCCCACCCACTCTAACCCTCAACCCATCCCTCCCTCATCCGTCTCCTCCACCAAATGACTGGTGGAACAGCCAAAGTTTTACAAACCTGACGAAAAGTCAGCAGGTCCGGGGCCAGGCGAGCCTCCTCGGGGAGGGAGTTCCACAGCCGAGGTGCGGCCACCGAGAACACCCTCTCCATAGTGGCCCCCCAATTTACTCGAGGGACCTCCAAGAAGGCGCCCCCAGCAGACTGCAGGGGCCGATCGAGGACCCGGGGAGTGAGGCGGTCCTGCAGATAGGTTGGGCCGAGGCTGTGCAGGGCTTTAAAGGTAAGGACCAACGTCTTGAATCGGGCCCGGAAGAAAATAGGCAGCCAGTGCAGAGAATGAAGCACTGGTGTAATGTGCTCCTGGCGACCTGACCCCATAAGGAGCCGGGTCGCCGCATTCTGCACCAGCTGCAGCCTCTGGACCGTCACCAGGGGTAGCCCCACATAGAGCATGTTGCAGTAGTCCAGTCTCGAGGTAACAAAAGCATGAATGATGGTGGCCAGGTCGGAGTCGGAGACATAAGACTGAAGCCACCGAACCAGATGTAACTGTCGGAAAGCCCCCTTCATCACCGTCTCCACCTGGATAGCCAAGCGAAGCCGGGAATCCAGGAGCACCCCTAGACTCCGCACCTGGGAGACCAATGGGGGACAAATCCCCATCAATGACGGGGGAAGTCACACCTGCCGCTCTCCCCACCATAATTACCTCCGTCTTGTCAGGATTCAGCTTCAGTCCATCAGATCCTTGTGAGGATTCAGCTCCCCCCCCATTAGATGGGGGACCCCCAAGTGCAATTCAAAATCAACCTAGAATTAAACATTCCTGTGGCTGTTAGTCAGCATTTGACCAACCAGGCTTCCCGCCTTACTCTTAAAATGGCCTTTCTTGGAGTCTCTCATTTCCTGGCACTCAGAAACTGCCTAGCATTGATGTATGTTACTGCTGTGCATTGGACATCTCTTTTATGAACATTTTCGGGATTAGACACTCTGTGCTTTGAATGCTGGAGGCATGGGGGAATATATGTAATGTACAGAATCCTAGAACTAGAAGGAACCCAAGGGTTACCTAGTCCAGCTCCCTACCATTAAGCAGGATCCACAGTACCTACACTGTGCCTTGAGAGATGTCTCCCTAACCTGTTTTTAAAGGCCTCCTGTGATGGTGACTCCACAATCTTCTGCAACCTAGCTGTAGTTAAGACCATAAGAAGTGCCATACTGGGTCAGACCAATGGTCCATCTAGCCCAGCATCCTGTCTCCAACAGTGACCAATCACGGTGGCTTGGGAGAAGCACCCAACAAGTCACAATGGGGGATCCATTCCCTGTTGCTTTCCCCCAGCTCCCGTCATGTTCCCTGATCCTGTCTGGCTAATAGCGGCTAATGGACCTATCTTCCAGAAACTTGTCCAGACCTCTTTTAAACTCAGTTCTAGTACTAGCCCTTCATTAAAAAATGCTTCTTCATGTTTAGCCTAATTTTTTTCTCGTTTAAGTCCATTTCCTCTAGTCCCATCATCCCTACCCGAGATTGCACCTAGCCACCACTTTGTTTATGACAAGGCTGATAGGCAGTCCGGTCTTAAGGCTATATTGTGCCTTTGGACCTGAAGGGACACCGCCTCCTCCACCCAGTTCCATGCCTCTGAACATTTCCAGCAGCCAAAGGGAAAAGCCCCTCCCCCTTGATCAATAAGCCCCACCCCTCAACAAATAATCTCCGCCCCCTCACACACTTACAGGCACTCGCACCCCTCACAACATTCCAAGTGCATAAAGAGGGACAGAAGCTCTCCTAATCATTCTCTTTAGTTTCCGGTCAATCCATCATCTTCCCATTCTCCTCTCAAGGGCCTTTCCTGGGAGGCAACCAGGAAAGAGGGGCCGGAGGTTGGAATACTGGCTTTTAAGTCTCTCTCTTTCCCCTTGATTCGCACTGGTATCCAACAGAATTTCCTCTGAAGGCGACGCTGTGTTTCCCTGGGGGGAGGGCTGGCAGGTTGTGAAGCTGGTGGCACAAGCTGGCAGCTGTGCAGTTACAACAAACACACCACCGCTCTTGTTCTGACTCTGAGAATTTCACTGATGCTTGTTTAGATGCTGAAGGCAATGCATTAGGAACTGATGGTGCCTGATAATTATCCAATCAGTTCCTGATGCAGTATCTGCCACATCAAAAACTCTGCCGCGGCTTTTGGTTACACACTATCTTTTCTTTTTTGCATGCCATGTTCTCCTCAACCATTTTGATTTCCAGATGTCAGTCACTCAAGCTTGCTAAAGTAAAACACATCAATAAGATTTGGGGGGGGGGGGGAGGGCGGACAGCGTTATTTTTCTTTGCACAAAACAGATGGATAATCTAAAAATAACCAATGCCGTTCCCAGCAATGCTTAGCCAGTGCATGTAGTGGGGTTGAGTCAGAGTCTGTCCTGAGTCGTGGGGTCTGTTAGGTTGTGATGATAAAGGCATATCAGCTTCCGAGGCCTACGTACACAAGGGAGTGGTATGGGCCAACCATGTTTTGTTTCCTTGACCCGATGGACCCAGGCACAGTAAGGTAAACTGGAGACAGCCAACTGATGTGAGTCCAAGGCCACCTTCTGATGAACAGTTAATTGAGTGCAATTTGGCCTTCTGTTTGACTCCTGAAGTGTTCCCACAGAGCACTAACCTGACATTATTCTGAAGAAGAAAGAGAAATATGTATTCCTAGAAAATCAGGAATACATATTGGTTTGTATTTTGAAGTAACTCTTGGTTTGAACACTTATCAGTTTGAGGATGGTGACCATGGCTCAGTGATCATTATGTCTCACCTAGGGGGCAGTGCTACTTCAGTTTATGCTGCTACTCTGAATGCTACCCAAATGGAGTAGTTACTTTGATTTAATTAAATCTAACTAGTTAGTTCAGTTTAACTCAGTTTGTCAGAATAATGCTCTAAAAACAGAGGTGGGCAAAGTTCCCAAGCCCAAGAGCCACCTACCAAAATGTTCATGCTGCCAAGAGCCACAAGATGCGTTACTCAATCGTCTCTCCCAATTCTTCCTCTCCCTCTTCCCTGTCAATTGCCACTGACGGGGTCTCCATCCTCCCTGTCACCCAAGCCCGTAGCTTGGGCTTCATCTTTGACTCGCACCTTACCTTCAAACCGTACATTGACTCCGTGGCCAAATCCTGCCGCTTCTCCCTCCACAACATTGCTAAGATCCACCCTTTTCTGTCTGTCTCCTCCGCCAAAACTCTCAACCACGCCCTAGTCATCTCACGCCTCAACTATTGTAACCTCCTCCTCGCTGGCCTTCTCCGCTCTCACCTTTCTTCCCTCATCTCTGTTCAAAACTCTGCTGCCAGGATCATCCACCTAGCCCGTCGCTCTGACCACGTGAAACCTCTCCTCTCCTCTCTCCACTGACTCCCCTTTCCTGAGCGTATTCTGCACAAGCTCCTCGTCTTCACCTACAAAGCCCTTCACAACCTCGCTCCCCCCTACCTCTCTGCCCTGATCTCCCTCCTCACCCGTTTGAGCACTCCGCTCCTCCTCCATCCCATCCCTCACCCTCCCACGCCCCCACTGCTCCCCCAACCGCCTTAGTCCCTTCTCCCTCGCTGCCCTACATGCCTGGAACTCCCTCCCTGCCCTCATCTGCCTTGCCCCCACCCTCCACACCTTCAAGTCCCTTCTCAAAACCCACCTTTTCCGCTCTGCCCTTCCTAACTCCTGCTAACCATCCCTACCCAGGATTATCCCCTACCTGTTATCTGCAAACTCCTGTTTACTGTAACAAGCCAAGAACGTGTACCGGAGCTCTCGCATCTTCATGAATGTTGCATCCCTTGTCTCTCCCTCTGTTCCCTCTTCCCTGTCTCCCCTCCCCCTGTCTTTAGATCGTAAACTCTCGGGCAGGGACTGTGTCTATTTTATTCTCTGTAAAGCACCAGATACATCGCTGGCACTATATAAAAGCTTATAATAATAATTATAATAATAATAACAACAATAATAATAACAATAACAATAATAATAATTAATAATAAATCATGGCTTTCCCCAATCCTGTGGGGGTGGGACTGGGCAGTTGCATGCCCATGTGTCTCCCTGCACTCCCTGGTGGCCTGGCTGCCAGCACATTTGTCGTGCCGCCAGACTGGGTCCAAACATTGTTCCTGGTGTGTTCCCGGCCTGGGTTGTGTTGTGATGGTGGCGCTTCGCCGTCATGTCTCTTAGTCTGCAAAGGAGCGTTCAGACTGTGAGAGTTGTGAGAAGTTGTTGCCTCATGCTACGGTGCGTGGGCTTTTCTTGCATGCAGCATTTCAGCAATGGAAACTGTTGAACTGGGGCACAATACAATTCATGCCATGCACATGACGTGTGCATGGTCTGAGCTTGGCGCATGCGCCGCAGGCATGAGCTCACTGTGTGTGCGTACCTTGGTTCTGCCCCCTAGTGCATTCCTTGCAAAAGTGACTGGTATCACGATGGATAATCTGGTTTCAGGCCTAGGTTTCTGCAGCAGGAGCTCACCTGTACCTCTCTAAGGCACAGTACTATGCCATGTTATCAACTGCCTTAGTGAAGGGATTGTACAGCAGGGGGTGCCGGGGCAAGAGCAAGCTCAATAAAATGGAGAGAGGCTTCCGGAACTCTGAAGCATGCTGCGTCTGTGTCCCTCCCCTCCCCGCTGAATAAAGCATCTTGTTAACATCTAGCATTTTCTTACACTATGGGAAGCTGCATATGAAGGGTGAAAACAGCTGCACGGCGAGCGGGGTGGCTACACAGCCTGGGGAAGTGGGGGGGGCTGCCTGTGGCCAGGTCAGGTTGGGGCACCGAACAGATGTACACTCGACTGGGCTGGCCAGTGAGCTCTCCTCTGCCCCAGCCCCAGCAGGGGAAGAGAATAAACACGAGGGCGCGGGGCCCTGCCCCTGGCAAGCCCTCCGCGCCTTGCTACCCACCATGACAGGCACCCATGGTGGCCAATCATGGGCACCCATGGCTTCCAACCATTTATTTATTTATTATAAATATTTATTAGTCGCCCCCTCATGCCAAGGCATGCCGGGGTGGCGTACAATAAAAAATCTCCACAATAAAAACTTCCTCCCATAAAACTAACAACCGTAAAACCATTAAAACTAAACACATAAAATAAGCTGCACGCCCCCCTTCTAACCCCCTCAAGGCCTGGGCAAACAGCCAGGTTTTACAGGCCCGACAAAATGCCAACAGGCCTGGGGCCAGACGGGCTTCCTCTGGGAGGGAATTCCAGAGCCGCGGCCCGGCTACCGAGAACGCCCTCTCCATTGTGGCCCCCGGTTTAACACGGGGGACCTCCAAGAAGGCGCCCCCAGCAGACCGAAGAGATCGCTCTGAGACGTGGAGGGTGAGGCGGTTCCTGAGGTATGAGGGGCCCAGACCATGTAGGGCTTTATAGGCCAATACCAAAACCTTAAACCTGGCTTGGTACACTATAGGCAGCCAGTGCAGAGTTCGGAGCACAGGCGTTATGTGCTCCCGCCGTCCCGTCCCTGTAAGGAGACGGGTTCCTGCATTCTGCACAAGCTGCAGCCTCCGAACCAGAGTCAAAGGAAGCCTCACGTAGAGCGCACTGCAGTAGTCGAGCCTCGAGGTGATGAAGGCATGGATGAGGGTGGCCAGGTCGGGCCTGGGGATGGATGGATGCAGCCTCCGCACCAGATACAGCTGGTGAAAGGCAGCTTTTGACACTACCTCCACCTGCTGATCCAGACGGAGGCCCGATTCCAAAACCACCCCCAGGCTCCGAACCTGTTGGGCCACAGGCAGGCGAACCCCTGCCCACCCGAGGGGCCAGCACCTCCCTTGCCCTACCCACCAACATCACCTCCGTCTTGTCGGGATTGAGCTTCAGTCTGCTCTGCCACATCCAATCTGCCATGGCCACCAAACACTGGGAAAGCAATGAGACGACAGGGCCTGGGTCGGTCGAAAAAGAGAGGTACAACTGAGTATCATCAGTGTATTGGTGACAATGCACCCCAAACCCTCTCACGATCTCCCCCAAGGGCTGCATATACACATTAAATAATAATGGAGACAGGAACACCGCAGGTCAAGGCCTGGGGGCAAGATGTTTCATCCCCCAGCACCACCCTCTAGCTCCTCCCTGAGAGGAATTAATGGAACCACTCCAAAACAGTCCCATTCAGACCCCCCAGGTCTTGCAGCCATCTCAACAGCAGTCCATGGTCCACGAGACTGAAAAGGGTCAAGGCAACTGATGCTATTAAGATGCACCTGGAGCTGTGCTGCTACCGTCTGTTCAATAATCTTCCCTAAAAAGGGAAGACTAGAGACAGGTCGGTAGCTGAAGAGTGCGTCCACATCTAATTATAGTTTCTTAAGCAGGGGCTGCACCACAGCCTCCTTGAGGCTGGGCGATAATCTCCCCTGCCAGAGGGACACGTTGACCACCCTCACGAGCACCGTCCCCAAGGTCTCCCTGGAGGCTTTCACCAACCAGGACGGGCATGGAACTAATTCACAACTGGTGGCTCTCACAGACCCCAGGACACCCACTGCATCAGCTGGCGTCACTTCCTGAAGCTCATTCCCAAAAGATGACCCAGATGGGGCCTCCATAACCTCATGCTCCTCCCCCGCTGCCCCCAATCCGGTGTCGAAGGCACTCTGGATCTGAGCGATCTTGTCTGCAAAGTAGGTGGCAAACTCCTCACAGTGGGCCTGGGGCAAGTCCCTGTCCAGGCGGAGGGAGGCCGGACTGACCAGCCCCCGCACCACCCGGAACAGCTCTGCTGGACCTGACTTTGCAGATGCTCTGAGGGCAGCGAAGAACTCTTTTTTTGCTGTCCTCACAGCCTCAACATAGGACCGCAAATGGGCCCTATGGAGAAGTCGATCGGATTCAGAGCGAGTTCTCTGCCAGCGTCGCTTCAGTCTCCTACCTGCCTGCCAGTGTCAGTGTCTGAACCACTGATGTGGCAAGTTGTGAATGATCAAATCCTGGTTGCAGCTGGGAAACAAACTCTGATTTGATATGTCCTTTAAACAAATTGGTCTAATCAGGGTTTTTAGTCCATGGCGCTAAAGCATGTGCAAGTGGCTAATCATGCATGTGATGGGAAAAGTGGCCCTGTTCCATGGGCAAACCCTGGTTCCATGAAACCCTGCCCACAAGATTTTTGATGTGGCGCATGATTTTACAGTGTGGCATGCACGTGTAAAAGTGGTCTAAGAGAGGAAGGAAAGTGTCCCTTCCTACATTTCCAGAAATATACATAAGAAAAATAGCTTGAGTGTTAATCCTAGGTTTGTCCCCTTACACTTGCAGTCATTTATTGACACATCCTTTTACCCCCTTCAGGGGAGCCAGGATTTTGCAGTTTTTGTCTCATGAAAACGTAACCGTTGTCTCCATTCTTAAAATAATGCATCTGTGGAAACAGCTCTTTGAGCAGGCAGCCAGCCAGTACCTAGGAGTAGGGAACGTCTGCTCAACAGGCTCCTGTACAATAAGATGCACCATGACTACATCTAATATCCACTTACTCTTGCAGAGATGCTTGGGGTTGTAGCATATATGCTGACTCTTTGATTCATGGAGCCATTTTAGAGATTCTGGGTGTCATTTATGGCTTTTCTAGCATCTCATGTAGCTTGAAGCCACCGAAGAAATGCTTAGAGATGTTTAAGCTTTGTCTTTAAAATGTATGCCGTAATAGGTATTGTACTGCTAATTTCCAAACAGTCTAATAACCCTGGCTGTTAGAAATGAAGCCATCATCTCAGCAATGTTGTTCAGTACTGTAGATTATCTGCATTTTATCCTAAAGCTTGGAGATTTGACTCACTCGACTGCAAAGATTTCCCAAGAATCAAACGTTGTGTGGAGTCTAGAGAGGTTATCCAGGTTACACACTCAGCAAACTTTGTGTTGAGTTGGTGTCACGATGGCCAGGCAACCCATGCTAGAGCAGGCTTGGACTAGATTGCTCTTGAGGTACTTTCTGAGCCTTCAAGTCTATGACGCTATGCAATTTCATAATCTGTTTTGTTGAGGTGTCCCTGTGGCTGGCCATCACTGAATATATTGGGCTTCCTGTCACACCACCCCCACCATCATGCCTGCTGGAGATGATAAGGGCTATGGGATCTTTTGGTTACTTCAGGTGTTCATCCCTGCTCCAGTCAAAGTAGAGGAGGGATTGGAATAGCATGGCAATTGCTTAAATTGTAACTGACTAGTCTGATGAAGTAAGAGGTCCAGGCAAACAGAAAGTCATATCATTTGGGAGCTATCAAAATGTGTAGGGTGTAATGGAATAAGCACACATCTGGCTACATGGAATTTGATGCCAAAACAATCATCTTCAAGAAACATTTTAACCACATGGAAAACAGATTGCACAATAGGATCTGGGTATGTTAACTCACACGATTAATGCCACTTCAGGACATGGATGTTATCACAAAGCAGGGAATGAATTGCATCGTCCATAGTGGGAGTTTCGAATGCAGAGTGGGCATGAAAGAGCCATCATGCAAAAGGGTCAGTGGGATTAACCACTGATCTTGTGCAAACATGAGTGGTGTTTTTTATTTTTTATTCCATGCAACATATTCTCTTCATGCTGTAATTTCAGTAGCCATGTAGGTCTGACAATCCGCTAGAGCAGTGCAATTGCTGTGTTTAGCATAATCCCAGATACCACTGTGAGATAATTTATTAACTGCTCACAGTTGCCAGCTGAGATTAAGCCCATTCGCAGCCATCCAGGTTGTGCCGTCAAGTGGGATCGTGTCATTTAAATTCTTCCCTTAAATGTCTTTGATGGGAAAAGTGGCCCTGTTCCATGGGCAAATCCTGGTTCCATGAAGCTCTGCTATTGAAACGTTTTGGGGATCTTATAACGTCTCTTCTCACTACGGCTTTTATCAAGCAATACCCCTTTGTTGAATTCATGTGTAGTTCAGTGACATTTTGGCACACGCCGGTCTCCAGGTAAAACCGTTAATGCATAACTCAGTCTCTGTTTCAGTTAGCTATTTAGATCATCTTGGGTAATACAAATTTTTGTTTTTGTATTAAGTCTTTTACCTCTTTGTAGTTTATTTATTGCAATTTTATTGGTTTATATATATATATATATGCACTTTTAATGTTGATTTTATTATGTTGTACGCTGTCCCGAGCTGCATTGGCAGGGGGGCAGCTTAAAAATTGAATAAATAAGTAAATAAATAAATAAAAAGGGAATGCAGTGAAGTCTAAATACAATTGAAATTTTAGGCTGGTGAGCATGGACAGAGTTTGAATGGATTACAAATGATGGTTCTGGTTCTCAGAGCTGGTCAAAAGTAGTTTTGCTTTATTTTGTGAAAAATATTTCCAACATTCGAGGTGCAATCTCCACCCTTTAAAATCATTAGAAATTTTTGTCATTGACTTCAGTGGGATCAGTTGAAGTTAGAACTTAAAATGCGGGTAGAACCTAAAATAGTTTCCCACATTTTTTGTGGGTTTCCCCAAACCATTTCCCCCCAGTTTCCAACACACCAACATTTTTGCTTTTCAGTAATTCTTGATTAAATTAAGGCAGAAAAATTCCTCAAGAAAAGTCAGACACGAATATTAAAATAAAAAAATCTGTGGAAATAAATATTTTGTAAAAAACTTTTATTTTTCAAAAAATGCTATTTTATATTTTCCGAAGGGGAAAAAAAACAAAAACAGATTAAAAATGCTGTGGGGATCCATGGAGTTGCCCAGGGGTAAAACCCATAACATGCTGTTCAGGAAAGACCCATAGCTTGCATTTCTATTGTCACTCACCCCCTTTAAAAGGCTTCAGCAGGTGGAGCTCTTGGAGGGCTGGGCTTTTAATAGGGTGATTATCATTAATTATTATTAGTATTTAATTATATAGCACAAGCAATGTACCTGGTGCTGTACAATCATTATTTACAGACAGGTTCCTGCCCTGAGGGGCTTACAATCTAGAGGAATCAGTGGTGAGAGGAACCCAGAGAGAGACAAGGATACCTTCACGAAGTAAAGCTAAGCAGTCTGTGGGGTGACCCATTCAGCTTTCTGCTGCTACTCTGAGGCATTTATCTGGGTCAGCAGCCAATCATTAAGCTGAGGGGTCACGGGTGAGGCAAGGGATTGAAATGAGAACTTCTGACGCAGTTCCAGTGACCCTGCCGAATCAGCCATTGCCCTGCACCCCTGGGCTGCCAGTTCGAGGTCCCAGTCATGGCTAAGCTGCAGTGTCAGCTAAAAAGTACTGGGCCGTACTAAATGATTAATTAATTCATACATTTTTACCCCGCCCTTCCTGTCTCCAGCAGCTCGGGACAGCTAACATCCATAAAAACATAAACCACGATAAATACAAAGACAAAATTCTCAAATCAATCAATTCCAACAAACAGTTAAAAAGTGCGCAAAGAATAAAAAACCCTCCCTGTAGCCGGGGGTTTTCCCAGGGCCACACAAGGGCGCTGAGGTGTCTCGAGGGGAATTAGCTCTACCCCGCCTATTCAGCCCAAGCCTCGGCTGAATCCCCCTCTGAGGAAGGGGGTACCCTCCTATAGGACCCAACACAGTCAGTCTAGAGGGTATCCAGTTCACAGTCCTTTATTAGTACAGTTCCGTGTACACAATCCCTGGGGCTGCCGGCTCAGTCGCCTCCACCCTGCAGGCCCAGGTCCATCTCTTACAGGCTCAGGAGCAATACAACATGAATCCCCAGTCTGTCCAGCCAGGCCTCAAAGCGCCAGGCTCTGGCCAAGTCTTCCCCAGGCACGAGTCTCCCTCCTGGGCACAGCCTCTCCCAGTACCTGGGTCTCCTTCTCTTCAGCACCCTGGAGAGCGTAGAGCGGGAAGGCTTTGGGAGATGTGGTCCCTTCAGCTTCCAGGCCGAAACTGCCTTCCAACCCCTTATGTAGCCAGAGTGGGCGTGGCCCACAGCACAGCACCACTGCCCTTAAAGGGCCAATGTCCTGCCTACCCTGGCACCTTAGGACCAAGCCTGTTTTCTCACAGGCTGACTCTTTGGCATGGGCTAGCTTTCCCCAGACCCATGCTCATGCGCACAGTCCACTGGTTGGCGCCCTCAGTCCCCTCTTAAAGGGGCAGCAGCTACCTGTTACACCCCTCCCCTTTCAAGGAGACAGGCTTCTCCCAGAGAAGACTGACTTCTAAGTCTAGCAGGGTGCAGCTTTTTACAATAGGGTCTAGCACCCCAAAACAGGCTTTAACGCCCTCCTGACTGGGCCCGTTCCACCAGGTGTAGGACTGCAAGCCCTGTACACTCTAATAGTCTTACCAGGCTTGTACCACATTTGTTGGGGAGCCACCTCCACCCAACATGCTACAGGGAATTAACTTTTCCTGTTGGGAAGCATTCTTCCATCCGACTTACAGACTCAGGGGATTTACACAGCCCTTCACATTACTCCACCAACCCTATTTCCAGGCATTTTCCATATTTCCCACGAGACCCCTTCTGGGGTGGGAGGCTGACCCACCCGTTCCTTCCGGACCTCCCAGCCCTGGGACCCTGAAAGCCAGACTACTCTGGCCATGTACTAAGCAAGCCCATTTTGATCCCTCCCAGGGCTCTCATTTGTCTTGGTGGTCAGCTCCGTCGCCTACACCCTACCACCTATAGCTCACTATTGCCAGTTTTTCCCTAGCCGGCTGAATTGCCTACACCCTGCTGGGCTTCTATTGTTCCTAGGGCATCGGTTCGTGCCTGGTGGCTGGCTCAGTCCTCTAGGCACATGAAGGTATCAGCTCAGTCGCCCCCTTGTACCCTTATTTGCATCTAGGTACAACTTTAAGCCCTTCAGGCCTCTTGTTCCCTTTTTCTGGAGGTTGGGACAGCAGCCCCTTCCAACTATCCCACCCTGGGACCCTCTGCAGAAGGACTACTCCTGAAAGTTAAAAAGTATATTCCTGCAAGCATAACACTTTTTAGCTTACTTTCCCAGGACTTCACTCACTCTGAGGGCGGTCTATCTTCCCCAGCCTCTTCCCCTGATTCAGAGGTTGTCCCAAGAGCAACCCTCAGCTCCTTCTCCTCCTTATGGAGAACCAGGTTCTCTTGCACAGCTTGATAGCTGTCTCTTGCTATTTTAAACTACCATTTCACTAGAGATCCTGGTCAGTCTCTTGCTCTTTCCTCTGGCTGTGAGACCACTCGCTGCAACCTGAGTGCCTCAAGCTCTCTCAAGAGGAAGACATTATCAGCTAGCACCTGTTTAATGGCCTCTATGTCCTCAGGGCTATCTTAAATTAACTGTCCCTTAACTCCTTTTCTTTTTCTCATTTTCTTTGGCTTTTCTACTTCTATCTGAACCTCCCGTAGCTCTTTAGGCTCTTTCTCAGCCTTCTGTTTTGGGCCTCTCCTATTTGGGCATTCAGCCTTTTTTGGGGTCTTACTGAGGCATGTTCTCTTCACATAGTCCAGTTCCTGACAGACCCAACACTTTATTTCTCTCTTAGGGCTGTCCCTTTGAACCCCCTGAGGGTTTGACCCATAGGGGCATATCTTCTCTATATGTCCCTGGACCCCACAGTTCCAGCAATAAACAGAGTCCCTCCTCTCCCAGGGTTCCATTCGGGTCTTCCACTCAGACCTTTGGGGTAACCCATAGGGATTCCTACTCAGGGTACAATGGCCCTGCAAGTTACAAAGCCAGCATAGTTTCCTTCTGGTTTGGTTGGCAGTCATGTAGGGGCACTCTCTACATAAATGTCCCCCTTGCCTACAATGGTAGCACTGCTTCGGGGTCCCCCATCTGGGAAAGCCCTGGTACCTGCTTTCCACCCCATTGGTGGGGTGTGCGGCTCTCTCCACTCCATGCCATGCTGCCACAACTCTAGCTCCACCCAGCTCCAGAGGCTGACCGCTTGTCTCTCTCGAGGACGGAATCCTCCAGCCATCCTTGGGTTCCACATGTTGGCGAGCGTGGGCAAACCTCCTGGCTCCCAGCCCAGCTCAAGCCTGTTCCTGGCCAACACACTCCATTTGTGTAGCAATCCTCTCCCAGGTTCAGGTGCACAACTCCAGGCAAATCTGCTTCTGGCACCCAGGCTCACTTTCCTCTAGGGAGCTCACACAGATGCAGCTCAAACCAAGCAGCCTCCAAACTCCACACAAAATGATTGCCAAGGCTAGGTGCAGTTCCACTCTGCACCTGCAGATGGTGCTATGCCCACATTCTCCACCATGTGTTGTAGCAGGGGGTCTTCCCAGGGCCACCCGGGGGCACTGGGGTGTCTCTAGGAGAATTAGCTCTACTCCACTGCCACGCTTATGCAGCCCGAGCCTCGGCTGGATCCCCCTCTGAGGACTGAATCCCCCTCTGGGTACCCTCCTATAGGACCCGACACAAGCAGTCCAGAGGGTATCCAGTTCACAGTCCTTTATTAGTACAGTTCCATGTACACAATCCCTGGGCCTGTCGGCTCAGTCGCCTCCACCCTGTGGGCCCAGGTGAGTCTCTCACAGGCTCAGGAGCAACACAACATCAACACCTAAAGTCTATCTAGCCAGGCCTCAAAGCGCCAGGCTCTGGCCAAGCCTTCCCCAGGCACAAGGCTCCCTCCTGGGCACAGCCTCTCCCATTATCTGGTTCTCCTTCTCTTCAGCACCCTGGAGAGCATAGAGTGGGACAGCTTAATCAGGGATACGTAGTCCCTTCAGCTCCCAGGCAGAAACTGTCTTCCTCCCGGCCTTCCAAGCCCTTATGTAGCCAGAGTGGGCGTGACCCACAGCACAGCACTATTGCCTTAAAGGACCAGTGTTCTGCCTACTCTGCCACCTTAGGACCAAGCCTGTTTTCTCACAGGCTGGGTCCTTGGCATGGGCTAGCTTCCTCCAGACCCATGCACATGTGCAGAGTCCACTGGCTGGTGCCCTCAGCCCCCTCTTAAAGGGGCAGCAGCTGCACAGGACTGCTTCCTGCTACACTCCTCCCTCCCGTTTCCCCCCCACCAAATGCCTGGTGGAAGAGCCAGATCTTACACTGATGCCGGAAAGTGAGGCGATTAGAGCTGAGCTGGACACCCACTGGGAGTGACTTCTACAGCACTGGCGTGGCTGCCAAGAATGGTCACCTGTCAGTCGCCAACCACTTACAGCGGAGAATCTCCAGAAGGGTGCCCCCCGATGACTGCAAAAGCCACCCCAGAGTCCACGGAACAAGGCGATCCTTCAGATAGCTCGGGCCCAGGCCATTTAGGGCTTTATAGGTCAATACCAATGCCTTGAATAGGGCACAGAAGACAATAGGCAGCCAGTGCAGAGCCCGGAGCACTGGTGTAATGTGCTCCCAGTGAGCAGATGGGCCTCTGCGTTCTGCACCAGCTTCTCTTTGTATGGAAGCTGTTCCATACCCTTGATCATTTTTGTTCCTTTTCTCTACTCTTCTTCCAGTTCTACTAGAATCATAGTTGGAAGGGACCGCAAGGGTCATCCGGTCCAACCCTGCGTTTGGACACAGAATATCTACAGTTACAGTAACCGTGCCATGTGGATGTCTGGCCTCTTTCTGAACACCTCCACTGACCGAGAGCCTATGGCCTCCATTTGTTCCACTGTCAAACAGTTCTTACTGCTAAGAAATATTTCCTAATAACCAATATACCTTCCTGCCATTTTGGTTAAGGGCAACAGCCATTTTGTGCACAAAATGGCCTCGGCATCCATTTGCATATGCGTGATCTGAAGCAGGGAGCATACTGTGGTGAGGGAGCCTGCCAGAGCTCCCACAGCAGCGATGGTGCTTCAGTCAAGTCCTCCCAGGCTGATAAATACCACTGCAGGAGTTTGGGGGGTGGGGGTAAATCCGGATCTGTAACTGGCAGGGCTTTTTATGGGTTGCTATGGATTACTCCATAACAGTCTGTTACGGGCAACTACAGATTCATCCAAAGGCATAATCCCCGCCCCTATTTCCTGGGAAGAAACCTGCAGAGGGGAGGGAGCAGGTTTCGGGGAACTTTACAGCAGGGCTGGTCTTAGAGGGTTGTGTGGTAACTACTTGTGGGAGCATTGCAGGTGCTGTTAGCTGCTTCCCATCCATTCCTCCTCAGCCTGTAAACTGGCAAATAAAGGGGTTGCTATATACACCATGAGTTTCCAGTCTCCTTTTCCTCCAAAGGAAACTAACCCAGGGAAGGCTGCTGTGAAAACCTCCCATTGCTCAAGGAAGAGAGAACAACAGTCGATGTGCTGAACCTCAAATTTACCCAGTAAAATAGGAGAAATTCATTTATTATTAATAATAATAATAATAATAATAATGACCTAGTCAGTCAAACCTGAGCCTAGCTCAGAGTGATTCCAAGCATTGATTTGCAGTCAGTTCTGAGTGCCGAGGAAACTCTGATTTCTTCCTCTGGATTTGATTTGCCACAAGAGCTGCTGTTTGATGCAGGCCGGACGAGACCCCTCATTGGCATTTTTAAGCAATGGATGGCACCCTGCCAGGATCTCTGCTGAGTTCAGATGGCTGAATAATTAAAGATGAATTTAAAACGTGATGTGACTGGTGAGAGAGTCCCCCACTCCTCCTGCCCTGCCCCCAAATGAAGATATTTATTCATTTGTTACAACAACACTACACACTGTAGACCAGGAGTGAGGAAGCATTGCCCCACCCAGGAACAGATCCTTCCCGCTGCAGGGCTCCAGAAGCTCGGCCATCCCATGGGAGTATGTGGCCTGCCCACGTGGAGGTGTGCCCACCAGCTAGGAAGCACTCTGTGGCCATCCAACAGCTGGTGGGCTGCTGCCGGCTTGCTGAGCCCAAATGGAGGGCTGGGGGAGTTGGGGGCAGGGGAGGGAGGCTTCTAGGGGTTGGAGGGCAGGTGCCTGAAGGCTAGAAAGGGACAGTGAGCCAGGAGTCTCTGGCCCTTTTTACACGAGACGCACCCACGCAGGAACGCCCAGAAATCTCTCAGCTGCTGTCAGCAGGCCGGCGGCCCACCAGCTGAAATCTGGGTTTTCCTGCGTGGACGCATCTCATGTAAAAGCTGCGGCGGGTGGGTGCGAGTGTGCGCACGCTCCGGACAACACGCCCGCCCACCCACCTCCACCCATCCCCCGCACACGGAGCAACCGGCAACAACGGCGGTTGCTCTGTGCGTGTAGAATAATGGCCATGCCTAAGACAAATCTTGTCTATGCTTGTTGGGAGGAGCAGGGGAATATGGGTGTTGGTACGACTTGGAGATCCCGGTTTGTTTGCCTGCTTGAGGACATTGGGTTCTCCCTGAGGACTTTAGAAGGTTTACCTAGAACCTCTCTTAAAAACCTATTAAAGGCCCGAATTTCAGATATAGGCAAGCAGGAAGACATGACTTCACTGTCAGATTCTGTGATAGCTCCCTTTTATGGGAAATATAAGGTGGTGCATAAATTGGAACCATACCTGGAAAGCATTGCAAATTTTGCTCTGAGGCAGGCCCTTACGCTTGTACGTTTTCAGCTAATGCCTTCTAGCATTTTGGAGGGCAGACTTAAGGGAGTGCCTTATTGCCAAAGAATTTGTGATTGCAAGGTTGGGGTAGAGGACCAAGTGCATTATTTGTTTGACTGTACCCTTTCGACAGATATTTGTTATAAATATCAAACCCTGCTCCAGATGGAGACCCCTTGGGTCGGTAGGGAGCATAGATTTTATTTTGGCAAATGAATCCGAAAGCAAGATGTATAGGGCTGCAAACTTCCTACTTGCATTAGGAGAGCCCGATCCCAAGAGTGTAGTATTAAATAGAATACAACTATATGGGGTATTGGAATATGGATCCCTGATTCAATTATATTGAAAGTTTGTTTGGCTACGAGGGGCAGGTATACATGGTTATTTTTCTTTAGTATGTCTAAATCTTTATGGAAGATGGCTGTGAACTATATATATTGTAACAACTTTTGCTGCACCAACAAACAATATTTACTACTATTAAGACTGCCCTGTGGCAGTTTGCTACTGTATATCCTAATTCAAGGGAATGTTTTATGCAGGGGACAAGTGTCGGCACCATAACCCCCGAGAAGGGTAAGCCAAATTTTAAATTTATTGTATACGTATTCACTTTCAAGTTGGTTATTTGCCTTGGAAAGGTTACAACTGTATGTTTTGTATAATTTTTTTGATGAATTTTGTTACGGCCAATGGCCAAACAATAAAAGTTTATAAAGTTTAAGTATAAATGCTTGTCTGGCTGTAACAACTTTGTAGTCCAACCAGTGTACATGATATTTGGCAGGACTATATCTCACACTTTCACAATAATCTCTGCCAAATATCAGAAAGATGTGATAAAGGTTCCCAATTTTATATGGCTGCACAGCATATGCAGAGAAGGAGCCTATGCCAGGGATTCTCTTATGTGTCACTGTGGTATAAGATCAGTTTGATGCCAATTGGCCAGCAGAAAGATCAACCAAATATCCTCATTATGTGCTATGACCATCCCAACATCTATCCCCATTTGTTACTGAGAAGTCAGAAACATCTGTTTAGGAAAGAGCCAAAAGAGATTCTCTTATGTCCTCTCTCACAGCGCTGCAGGATGTGATTGTGATGATAATTGGCCGGCCTTGATGTGTAAACGTACGATGTCTCGTGATTGCTGGGATGCTATCCACAAAGTCCCAGTTATGTCCCTTCTATTCCTGCCTCGAAGACACTACTGATTGGTCCTGTAAAGGTAGAAGCACTCAGTAATTGGCCAGTGAATGTGTCTGTCAGTCTTTTGGGTTGCTCCACATCCTCCCTCCTACAGCCTCTCTCCTCCTGCCATGCCCGGTGTCTGCCTCTGACTGGCACTGTATGTGCTATTTATCTGAATAATGGTCTTCAAGGGGACAACTTTAATTGCTTATAGAATTGGGTCCCTTTATCAAATTGTCCTGTAGTTTGGCAGAGATGACAGGGAAGGGATGTGATACATTCCTGCCAGATATAGTGTAAACAAAATGGAATATACAAATGTTACAGCTGGAAATGTATTTTCAAGTTAATGTCTTATACCATCAGGACCCTTCATCCAGTCTTTCTGAGAATTGGCAGGTGTATTATGTTTGTGGAGGGACATGATATTCATAGGTATCATGCAAACTGGATGGAAGACAAAGAAGTTGTACCATGAATGTGTATGGAGCTTTTCTTAAAATCACAACATTCAATTGCTTCTAAGATATGTTCTCTTTATCAGATCGTTTCAGAAACTGATACACATAATGCCCTCCATTGGAGGTACAAGCACCCCAAATTTCATCACAATTGAATAAGAAACAAAAAAGGTATAGCCAGAAATACATTTTTCAGTGTTTTCCCTTTATCTCAAAAACAAAATGTTGTTTTTGTTTCTATTTTCATTATTATTATTTGTCGTTTTCATTATTGCAATAATGATAATGAAAATGACAATTTTCATTATTGTTATTGTAATAACAAAAATTATTATTTATTTATTTTATTTTATCAATTTATACCCCACCCCTCCTGTAAAACAGCTCGGGGCGACTAACAATTTTAAAATAATAAAAAATACAATAATATAAATGTAAAACAGTCATAATAATATAAACAATTAGAACAGGGCTAGGGCAAAATAAACAATAAATAAGGGTAGGATGGAGATAAAAACCCTAACCCCTCCTCCCCCCATCCCCAAAGGCCTGGGTGAACAGCCAGGTTTTACAAACTCGCCGGAATGTAAAGAGGCTTGGGGCCAGGCGAGCTTCCTCCAGGAGGGAATTCCAAAGGCGCAGCCCGGCCACCGAGAATGCCCTCTCCATTGTGGTCCACCGCTTAACATGGGGGATCTCCAAGAAGGCACCCCCGGGGAGACCGAAGGAGCCTCTCTGGGGCGTGGAGGGTGAGGCGGTCCCTGAGGTACGAGGGGCCCAGATCGTGAAGGGCCTTATAGATCAATACCAATACCTTGAACACCCCAAATTTCCCCCCAGGGCAGGTCTCTATGATCAACCCAGCCTGGCCTCCTTGCCAACTGCCCTCCAGTGTTTGGCTCCTCTCTCTTCCTGAGGCAGGCCCTCTAGCCTTCTGCCTCTCCTCAGACTCCCCTGTGAGCTCCCCAGCTCACCCATTCTTAGCCAGGCGCGGCTTCCCTTCAGGGGCGTTGGGGGCGCTGACCCCACAAGCGCCCCGACAGGCGCCGCGCCCCCGCTCAAAGTAAAAAAAAACACAAAAACCTCCCCGCCGCCCACAGCAGCCTCTGCCTTGCCTTTGCTTAGAGCGGAGGCTGCTGCAGCACTGTGTTCAATTTCATGTCAGTTTCACTGAAACTGACCACAGCGCTTCAGCCTCCTCCGCTCTGATTGCAAAGGCAAGGCAGAGGCTGCTGCGGCTTGACTTCTCTTCTGGGATCCACATCCAGAGGAGTGGGTCCCAGAAGGCTCAAAAATCAGCCGCCCAAAGCGTTTTCCTAAGGAAAACGTGATTGGGGCAGCTGAGCTCCTCAGTCCACAGCACGTATGGGACGTGCTGTGGAGGGAGGGGCTACAGCCTTCCATTGCGCTCAATGGGCGCAATGGAAGATCTCGCCAGGGCGGTCGGGCTGACAGCCCTGGCGAGATAGCTTGGCGGGGGACAGAGGAAGGGGGAGCAGCGCGCATGCGTGCTTCCTCCCTGCCTCATGTCCCCCGAGAGAGAGACTCCCCACGCTGCTGCTCCTCCTGCCTGCCAGAGAGACTCAGAAAGCAGGTAAGCTTAGACCCTTCCCTCCCCCACCCTGTACCCGACCTCCCCACCCCCCGGGGGGGAATGGGTGTGGAGGGGGGTCCCTCTCCCCCACCCCTCTCCCCACCCCCTAGCTAGGCTGAGCCTGTTCCCCCCC
>QEPC01007720.1:877136-915183 GCA_003113815.1 Sphenodon punctatus | reverse complement strand
GGGTGAGGCGGTCCCTAAGGTATGAGGGGCCGAGACCATGTAGGGCTTTATAGATCATCACCAACACCTTGAACCTGGCTCGGCACGCTATCGGCAGCCAGTGCAGAGTCCGGAGCACCGGTGTAATATGCTCCCGGCGACCCGTCCCCGTGAGAAGACGAGCCGCCGCATTCTGCACCAGCTGCAGCCTCCGAACCAGGAACAAGGGAAGCCCCACGTAGAGCGCGTTGCAGTAGTCGAGCCTCGAGGTGACGAAGGCATGGATGAGGGAGACCAGGTCCGGGCCGGAGACAAACGGATGCAGTGTCCGCACTAGATATAGCTGGTGGAAGGCAGCCTTAGCGACTGCCTCCACCTGCCGCTCCAGACGAAGATCTGCGTCCAGTATCACCCTCAGACTCCGAGCCTGCAGAGGAGGGCGAACCGCCCCGACTAGGGGGGTCACCACCCCCTTCGCTCTCCCCACCAACATCACCTCCGTCTTGTCGGGGTTGAGCTTCAGTCTGCTCAGCCGCATCCACTCCGCTACGGCCTCCAAACATTGGGAAAGCAACGAGATAGCAGGGTCTGGGTCAGTAGAAAAGGAGAGGTACAGCTGAGTATCATCAGCATATTGGTGACACCACACCCCGAACTCTCTCACGATCTCCCCCAAGGGCTGCATATAGATGTTAAACAACAGCGGAGACAAGATCGAACCCTGCGGAACGCCATACAGTGTATTAAGCATCTGTTGTTATTATTAGTTTGCTCACAGGCCCTATATGGTGGTGGTGAGTTCTTGAATCACCACAGCTCCCCCCCGGATTGAGACTCTGTGGGCCCACATTTTACGCTAGTGATTCTTACACTCAGGTTGTCATTTTTGTAGTACCCAAGGGATCCAATTCAGGATCCCAGACAATATATTGGAATGTCTTTTATTAGTGGCAGATCCAGATTAGTCCATCCCAGGTGCTGTGTAAGACTAGGAGCAGTCTGGAGAAAGGCCAGTATCGGCGATGCTGTGTTTGAGCTGGGAGCAGAACAAAGTTGTCTGTCATTTTCAACCAAGGAGACTGCCATTTGTTTCTGAAGCACCAAGTAAACTGGGATACAACAGCTTTCAAGTTTATTCAATGGACACCATGTATGGCCATAGGATGCTACCCAACCCATGGAACCCTGTGTGACTGCACAGTTTGCACTTGCCTATATCTGCCCCTGCTCTGACTGGAAGTGATCTATCAGACTGCAGGCAGAGCTGTGAATAGGAGGGGGCCAGATGGGTCAAATCTCTTGATGTAAACCCAACACCTTGTCACTGGCGTAGGCAGGGTCTATTGCTGCTGACTGGCCGATTCCAGAAGTCCCTGTTCCCAGTTATGCTAGACTGGGGTCAGGTAGTTCTGGGGTCAAAGGGTGATGCGCCCGTGCCCCAGTGCCAGAATATAAAGATGCAGTACTCGCTGCAGGTGGGTAGTTGGGATTGAGAAATGACTAGAGCCACATGCCACACATGCCAATTGCAATATGTGGCTGTTGCAAATGTCTATCTAAGTGTTTGTAACTGTAGACTTGTTCAGGCTGCACTAGGCCTCTGCAATCCTTTCCTGTCCAACAGGGCATTTATTTATTTATTTAATATATTTATATCCCGCCCCTCCTGAAAACAGCTCGGGGCGGCATTCAGTGCATCAAATACACCCACAGACACTGTTTTGGTGAAACCAAGCAAGCCAAGAATGAATGAACTTGCCTAGAAAAATGATCATATACAAGAACTCATGGGTGAGTACATCTCCAAGAGCAACTGCTTCATTTCTGATCCCCGCCCCCCCATCTGTGTCCTGAAAGGGAACTTGTACAAACCAACAAAAGTCAAGTCTGGAAACTAAAATGTATGATTCTATTTGATACCAAAAACAATTGATTGAACAGAAATATTGGTTTTAGAACTCATTGCAACAGCCTCATACTTGCTGGCTGTTTCCTGTCTACATGATGCCCCCTTCTTATAACAGGGCTGGACAAATTTCCTGAGCCAAGAGAGACATACCAAAATGTTGATATTGCTGAGAGCCACAAAATGCCACAACCGTCACTTTTGAATCTTGGTGTGGCCTGGCTGGCGTCTCCCCACCCTGGGCTTGTCTTCATGCATACCAGGAGCTGTCCTGGGTATAACAAAAGCCTTAGCTCATGTGGGGACACCTGGGAAGACCTGCCCTCCGAGTGCAGAACCCTCTTGAACCCTCATTGGCTCACTGTGTCCCCGGATGGACAGATCCCCGCTGCCGCTCCTGTTTCATCTCCATGCTGCAGATTGCCACTTGCCAGCGGTGCCTAATTTCGAGGAGTTGAGATCCCCTCACTTGAAAAAGCCAGAGGCTGATGTCTTCCCCACTATTCCTCTCTCTTCTTATTTTTGTGGGAACTGTGCTGCTGAGAACTGGTTATTCTCAGTCGAGTGGACATTGATGGTAGGCTGGACTGTTCTGTCCCAAATCCTACTGGGCATCATGCAGCCAGGCCAGAGACAGCCCCTGGGCCCTGCTCAAGTTCTGCGATGCAGATTAATACACTGCTTGTTTTAATCAACTAATGACAGAAGAATTTCATTCTCTGCAAGCGGTTTGCTATTGCTTCTGCAGGCAGAATCCCCCCCCCCCTTTGTTTTGTTTACCAGCCAATGTAAAGAATCTGTTGCTTACTTGGGGGGATTTTATAGGGTCATAAGGCTGGACCAAAGTTCAAAGATGGTCTAGTCAAGCCCCTTTTCATTATTCAAGAGCCACTGTCCCTACAACACCACCCCAGAGAGATGTCTGCTCAACCTATTTTTGAAAGCCTCCAAGGATGAGACTTCCCCAACCTGCCTTTACAAATTATTCCACTGCTGAATTGGAAGGCAGTGGGAAGGAAACAAAACATTACCATTCACACAGACTTCATCCTTTGATTTCGTTTAGGAAAGATGATTCTTTTTCCATAGCGAACAATCTTTTCACTTTTTCCTCTCCTGGGGTTGTTATTCTGGAATCACTACCTCCTGCTACCTCCATTCTCACAAAGGGTGTCTTCAGGCAGACCCGAGGCTGGCAACCCCCGGTCTTGCTCCAGGGGTGGCCAGCCCTGCATCCCCCGAGTCCAGCCCTGCCTGTGCCAGGTTTATACGGATCTGACAGCTGCCGCAGCCTCCAATCCGCCTGTGCAGTGCCCCCTTCCCCCACACCATAGAGTTGCACGCAGCTCACCCTACACTCTAGGCTGCCACCCACAGATCTATGGCATTGCCCGGGGCACCCCCCCCTGCGAGAGCATGGCTTAGGGGTGTGCATCAGGACCCATTGTTTTTTGTTTTTCATTATCATTTTTATTATTAAAATGTGTCATTTTAGTTTTTGTTAATAACGAAATGTTGTTTTTGTTATTGCTGTCGTTATTGATTTTGGTACCTATATATATATATATATATATACATATATATATATATATATATATATATATACACACACACACACACACACACAGAATCTAAGCTAAACCTAACCTATGTATAATACAAAATATTCCTGTCCTATAATCGTAATATATGTAATTTAAAAGCCTAGTATTTAAATATCTAATGTATATTTAAACAGCTAATATCTATATCTATGGACTGGTGGAAAAAGACAGGGGAAGGGAAAAGGAAAACTCAGCGGTATATCCATCCACCACTATCTCTAATCTATCTCTATTCTATATCTGTCTTCTAATATATCTATCTAAATAATACTACCTATATTTATCTCTCTATATGTGTGTAAAAGGGGAGACAGGCAGGGGAAGGAAAAAGGTAAAATATAAGGGTAAAGAATAAGGATTGGAAAGGTAAGGTGGTAGGAATATATATGGGAGGATTTTTAGTGGAAGCACCAGCAGATTCTGCAAATGCACCCTGACAGAGCAAGAGCTAACACAGAACCAGAGTCAAGCATGCAGACCAGCCCTGCAGTATAAGGGTTGCAGTGCCCTCCCCCAGAGCTCCCCTGATTGGTTCTGAGAGGCAGGAGGCATTAAACAATCACAGGGTGTCATTCAACTGCCTGGGACCTGCTTGCACTGCTCATTGGCCAGCGATTACATCCAACAGGTCCTTCCCCACCCATCACAGGCCCGGTTCAAGAGTTCATCACTGTTTCTGGCTCCGAGATGTCTGCTCCCTCCTCCCCTCGCCACATTTCCCTCCAAAAAATACATGCTAGGCTGCTAGGCAATAATGAAATCAATAACAACTTTTGTTATTGTTATTGATTTCATTATTATTTTTTTGTCATTTTTGTTATTGCAATAACAATAACGAAAATGACAAATTTCGTTTTCGTTGTTGATCTAACGAAAACGACATGAACACCCCTAGCATGGCTGCAGCGGCCATCCACCGAGCAGATGGACTGCAGCCCCATCTCCAGTTGATGCCCCAGGGTTGGATGGCCCACTCTGCTGGCGACTTCGGAATGTTCCAGAGCACCGCCAGTAGAACTGCCCCAGAATAGGGACAGCCTTCCCCGCCTCTGCTCTGCCTGCATATCTGGCAGGATAGCATTACAAACATGGGGTGAAACGGGGCAGCTATCTCTCTGTTTATGCCCAATGAGGGAAACCTGGGGTTAAAAACTTCCTCCTCTGATCTCCCTCCTTTAGAATGTGCAGGGAGGCTGGAACAGCAAGCAGTCAGGGAGACAGAGATGTTAGGTGAGGCGGAGGGCCTGAGGTTTGCTGGGACAGAAGAGGACTGCACATTGGAGGGTAAACTGTCCCAGAAATGTACTTGCAAACATGTCCCCTGGAAAATGAAGCTCTCCTTGATCCTCACTTTATCTCCTGTGCTTGTGTAAACAACATAGGGGAGGTTAAAGCAAGTTACAAGGCAGTAACATCCAAACAAATGGCTGTGTGAATTACAAGATTCATCATCTAAACATCTTATCTTGGTGCCACCATCACACTGAAAAATCTGACCCCATTCAGAGGGGTCACACAGTCCCTCTGTGCTACAGAAGCCCTTTTTACATGGATGGCACCATGCAGGAATACCCAGAAATCTGGGTGTTAATGCGTGGGTGCTGCCCTTGTAAATCTGTGGTGGGTGGGCGGGGGTAGGGGTGCATGCGTGCTCCCGCGCATGCACCTCGATCTACACCCATCCCGCAGGCACTGTCAACGGGCGAAAACGGCGGTTGCTCTGTGCGTGTTGATGGGTGGATGGGAGTGGTGTGCGCCCATCTACACCCTCCCCACACCCACTGCACCCTGATTCCCCCACCCCCACGCCGTGGCCTCTGTAAAAAGGGTCAGAGATCTAGAAATGAAATTCTGGCTCTGTTGAAGTTAATAGGAGTTTTGCTATTGAGTCTAATGGAGCCAGGAGTTCAGCCCTAAACTTGGTTCAGACCCACCCAGCAATAAGTGTGGCATGTCAGTGGCATTTGAGACACGCCTAAATCAAATGGTTGTTCATCAGTATAATAATCCAGGGGTGAGGAACCTAAGAGTGGGGGTCCAAATGCAGCCCATGGTTAGTTTCATGTGAGCCCTTTCCAGTTCCTGAATCTGGTGCCTGGACCCAGGTCTTACTCTCAAGAGCTACAAAACTGAGCTCAGGGTAAGGGAGCAGAGATGGGGCCATGCTCACAAGGAGAGGGGACAGATTCATGATCTGGATCCAACTCTTCCTGATAACCACCCCCTTAAGCACCCCCCCCCCTCCCAACTTGTATATAGCCCTCAGAGCTTGTATTCATTTTCAGAGTGGTCCCGGGGGGTGGGGAAGGTTCCCCATCCCTGGTATAGTCCCCACTGTCCAATGCTCTCGGACGGTATCCAATCCATATGTCTATACAAATTGTCTCTTTGCTTTTTCTAGTGATGATCCTCTAAAACTAATTGTACAAATGGAAAAGCTCGCTGCCGTCAGCTGTAGGTTCCCATTCTGGTGCTATGGCTCGAGTTTAGCTCACCAGGGCAAGGAGTGAAGGACTGTGTGTCTATGGTGCATGAAGATGCCAGATTGCAGAATCTCTACTGGTAACTGTGAGATTGCTACCGAGACATCACATTTGCCTGCAGAGATTTCCCAGTCTGCGACTTGGATCCAGGCTGTCGAGGTGAAGGATAGGGCTCCCGTTTCTTGTGGTTTTGTGGGGTTTTCATAGGGTCTTGAAGCCTTTCCTGCCACACACAACATAATTTCCCAGGGCAATGCAGGAAAGACCAGGCTTCTACTGCTACTCAAACAAGAGAAAGTATTTGTTTAATTCAAATATAGTTCTGCATTCACAAGCAACGTGGCTCAAATTCTATCTTGCTGTCTGGGATAACTCAGTCTCATCTTGCTATGTGCTTTCCCCCGTAACACGATGAGAGCCTTAGCAGGAAATGACATGTACAGGAAATACGATGTGTCCAAATAGCTGTGTTTGCTAGACATAAACAATCCAAATGGCCTAATTACTAGGTACAGGTTGCTTCTGGCAGCATAGCATTATATAGAGGAAGCTCCATCCATGGGTGTGGGGGGTGTCCCCCACAGATTCCCACCACTCCTCCCCTGCAGTTCCAGGCTCATGAGGGTGGGTCTTATGTTGGTCACAGGGATAAAGCATCCCACACATATTTTAGCCCAATGTTATGCCACTGGCTCCACCAGAGGTCTTGCAAGCAGCTTAGAGGAGCACCACACTCACCTTAAAAAACCCAATCCCCTGTCTCCGTCTGCCAAATGCTTTGCTGAAAAGGAAGGTTTGATGCTGCCTCCAGAATATAAGAACATAAGAAGTGCCATATTGGGTCAGACCAATGATCCATCTAGCCCAGCATCCTGTCTCCGACAGTGGCCAATCACAGTGGCTTGGGAGAAGCATCCAACAGGTCACAATGGAGGATCCATTCCCTGTTGTTTTCCCCCAGCTCCCGTCATGTTCCCCGATCCTGTCCAGCTAATAGCTGCTAATGGACCTATCTTCCAGAAACTTGTCCAAACGTCTTTTAAACTCAGCTATAGTACTGGCCCTTACCACAGCCTCTGGCAGTAGATTCCACAACCCGATTATATGCCGAGTGAAACAATATTTTCTTTGTTTTCTTTGTTTTAAACTTGCCACCCATGAGTTTCATGGAATGTCCCCTAGTTCTAGTACTAGCTGAGAGGGTAAATAACTGCTCCTTGTTTATTAGTTCCACCCCACTCATGATTTTATAGACCTCTGTCATATCTCCTCTCAGTCGTCTCTTCTCCAAACTGAAGAGCCCCAACCTACCAAGCCTCTCCTCATACGGAAGTCCTTCCATGCCCTTGATCAATATACCCAGGCTTGAGCTCTGACAGACCTCCCGGGGAAGGGAGTGCCACAATACTGGGGCAGCAACCGAGAACGCCTCTCTGCAGGCCTCGTCATAGGAACAAGATTGGCAGGTGGTACCTGCAAGAGAGCGCTCCCAGCCCACTGCAAGGGTCGCGGTGGAGCATGGCAGGAAAGAGGACCCAAACCAGAATCTTGAATTGTACCCAGAAAGCTATAGGTAGCCAGCGCAGACTGTAAAGTACAGGTGTAATCATGTGCTCATCGCAACCCATCCCCCCCCAAGCGGCCAGGCTGCCACATACGGCATCAGCTGCAGCTTCCAAGCAGTCATCAAGGGCAGCCCCACGTAGAGGGCACTGCAATAATATAGCCTTGAGGTGATGAAAGCATGGATGATGGTGGCCAGATTTGAAATAAAAAAGAAAGGGACGCAGCCTCCTCACTAGATAGGAGTTGGTGAAAAGTGTTCCTGGCCGTCCGCCACAACCTGATGTTCCAGGCACAGCAAAGAACATCTGCAACATGTACAGAGGGGAACGAGGCTGCATGTGCCCCATAGATTTTCAGCCACTCAGGCTACAGCTGCTGCTAGCAAGCAAGCCCCTTCTTCTGCTGAGAAGCAGTAGGCCCAATGCTGGTTGTCTCCTGAAATTCCTTTCTGTTGCTGCAGGAGGGGATCTGTCATGCTTGCTGTTGTCTGGACCATCAGTCCCTGCTAGTTCCTTATACTTGGGGGACTATGGGGCTTTAGTGCCTTCCAAATATGGCAGCTCTTGAGATGCTCATTATTATTTATTTATTATTTATATAGCACCAGCAGTGTAACTGTATAATCATAATTAGAGATGGGTCCCTGCCCCAAAGGGCTTACAATCTAGGATGGACAAAGAAGGGGAGACAAGGAAAACATAGGGAGAGACAATCTCAACCCAACTCACCCATCCCAACCCATCCCATCCCCCCCTAAAAATGTATCTTGAAGTGGCAAGCGCTTAGCTTAGTTACAGGGGAGAGGGAATGCTGAGTGAAAGGACAGTATCGGGGTGCGTAGCTAGGGAAGGCCTTCCAGAAAAGGTAGGTTTTCAGGAGGGATTTGAAGTTTGGGAAGCAGCAGATCAAATGCGTCCAGGAAGGGAGTTTCAGGCAGAAGGGACAGTGGGGGAGAAGGGGTAAAGACATTTCCAGGAATGAGAGGCACAGGGGGCAGAGGAAGATGGTGGTGGAGAAGCAAAGCTCCCAAATGGGGATGAAGCAGGAAACAAGTGCAGAAAGATGGGGGTGGGGGAGGGGGAGCAAGTTCATGAAGAACCTTGAAATTAAAGACAAGGTGTTTGTACTGAATAGGCAGTGGGAACTGATGGAAGGAGGTGTGCAGGGGCCGAACGTGATCAAAGCAATGGGCGGGGTATATGTCCTTGGAGCAGAGTGCTGAAGTGAGAGGCGTAAGGTGGTCTCCTTACAGGAGAGACCAGTAAGGAGGTTGCAGTAGTCAAGGTAAGAGATTACTAGAACACGGACCAGAGTTCTGGCAATGGAAACAGTAAGGAAGAGCTTCAGGATCTCACTTGATGTTGGCCAAAACAGAGGTTGCTTTCCTTCCTGTAAACCCATTTCCTCTTCTTTCCCCATTGCTGCCACCATCCTCTATGTCATCCAGGCCAATATTTGACCAAATCTCGCTGCTTTCTCCCATACAAAATTCCCAGTCTGTACGTTTCCTTTCTGATCTCCACAGCCAAATTGCTAGTTATCATCGCACATCTTGATTGCTGGAATCCACCCTAATTGCTTAGTTCTGGCTCTCCTTCCACTCCATCCAAATGCTTCTGCTGTCGCTTTCACCATGTCCCTTCCTTAACTCTCCTCACCCCGCTTCTTGCATCATGCAACAAGCTGAAACTTGCTCTTGCCTACAAGGACCTGTTGTACAACCTCTGCCTAGATGCTGGATTCAGTCACCTCTGGGGCTCCTTCTGTCCTCCACTCCACTCTGCCGGTGACACCCTTCTTTATGTCAGGAGTTCCCAAACTGAGAGTCAGGAATAGAGCTGAAATGAGCATAAAATCTTGCACCCAATGTAATACCCAACATTTTGGGTAGGTTATTGCTTGCTTTTTTGGAACCCAACTACCATGATGGGTACTCGACCAGGGCTGAGACGAGAGCAAGTGTTCCCGTTCTGAAGGGAAATACTGACCTTCTATGGGTGTCCCTCGGTACTTTGTCAGTTTCCGGTGATTCTGCACTTCTGCAATTTTGTTTGTTATTTTTGTCACTTTTCGGGACTTTTTCATCACTTTCTGGGACTTTTTCATCACTCTCCAGGAATTTTATGGCAGTTTTGCAGCACTTTTGTGCCAATTTCTAGCACTTTGCTGGTGCTAAGCCAGCACGTTTTCATCTCCACATCCCCTAGGGGTGCACACAGGGCACATATGGGGCTTGGGACTGGCCTGCGTCAGTTCCACTCAACTCGCAAAAAATAACGGAAAATGATGAAAACAGCAGAAAATTCAGTAAGTTCCGTGTTGATTTCAACAAGATGCCTGCCTTAGGCGAGATCTTGTTTCAGCCCTAGTTTGAACCCAGGTCTTCCCCAGTCCCACATTCTATCCACTGGGGCACTGGGTCATCTTCAGTGCTGCCACCTCTTCACCTTGGAATGCCCTCTCACATCATTACAAACTCATCTCAGCACATGTGGGAGCTTATTGCATGCACCATGAACCTCAATGGAATTTAGGTGGGAGAAATTGAACAAATCCCTATAATTGCAAATGAACTCATGTAGAAAAATGATTATGGAGAAGAACACCCAGTTACTCTGGGTGAACATTTCTCATGGTTGGATCACTCCATTTCTGATCTCCTCTTTCCCTGAAAAGGGTCCTGTACACCACCACAGGCCTGGTAAAGCATCTGATGAAGTAGGCCATCATCTACAAAAGCTCATGCCACCTTTCACCAGTTAGTCTCTAAAGCAGGGGCCAAATGCGGCCTGAGGCTAGTTTTGATTTGGTCCCTTTCTGGTTGCTCGATCTGGCCTCTGGATCCAGTTTCTGCTACCAAGCACTGAGAGAGTGAGCTCAGGGTAAGGAGCAGATGCAAGGGCATGCACACAAGGATTGGGGACAGAATCCATGATCTGGATTGTCCTCTACCTAACTGTATCCCTTAAGCATCCCAAGCTCAACGTCTGTGCAGACCTTGGAACTTGTACAAAGTGGCTCCTTGGAGGGAAAGGTTCCCCATGTCCACTCTAAAGTGCTAACCTGTGTCTTCTATGGTCTGGCTCAAGATCAGGGACGCCTGTTCACTGGGTTTTCCCCACTGGTGTCCCTGCTCAAGAAGACTAACATGGTAGTTAGTCTCTAGTAGGGATGGGACTCTCGAACAAATTTTGGATTCATTTTTTTTTCTGATTCAGTTTTCTGAGAATTTCAGTTCTTGATTCAGTTTTGGATTCATTATTTTTTTTCCATTGAAGTTTTTTTGCATTGAAAAAAAATTCAATACAAAAAACCTGAATCGCCTGAAACCAAATCAAGAACCAAAATGTCAGGAGAACTGAATTGGCTATTTTGGGGTCGATTCGGTTCTAACTGAATCCAAAATTCCTATCCCTAGTCTCTAGGCATGAGAATGTTCTCCCCGTTGGCATTCCTGCTCAAGACTAACATGCCTAGTTCATTTCTGGCCATGAGAACAAAAAATCACGACTCCACTCGATCCAACAACAATGGGCTACCTAGAGCTGTTGGCTTCAGGATTTAACTACAGCCATCTCTAACTCACTATCTGTTTACCACCCTATTATCTTACAAATGTACAACATGCTAATTGACCCAAAGGGTAATCAAACCTAGCCTTTTCTTTGTATACACTGGCCAATGCAATGGCCTGTGATTGCCACCCATAGGCACCGTGCTCAGGCCATAACTTGGGTGCTCAGGTGTGCATGTGTGCTGTGTGTTCTGGCCTGAATGCTGTGCTTGCAGGCGGCGTATGCAGTAGGGGTGGGGCTATCGGTATTGGATTAATCCGATAAAACCAATAATGGTCAGTATCGGATTAATCCGATAATACCGATCCTTTACCGGTATTGGAATACTGGATTTTTAACATTGCTGGCTTTACCGGATTTTTTACATCGCCACCATTAACAATGGCCGCAATGTAAAAAAAAACCGGTAAAATCGGCAATGTTAAAAATCCAGTACACCAATACCGATAAATACGGTATCGGGAGATCCAATACCAGTAAATCCGGTATTCGGCATTTCCCCTGGAGTCCCACCCCTAGAGACTGTTGGATTGCCCCCATTGTATTTAACTCATGTTCTACTCCAACCTCCTTGTTCCTTCCTGAAGAGCTGTGTGAAGCTCTAAAGCTTGTCCACCCAGAAGCTAATCCAATAAGAGATATCCTCACTCTAACTCCTTTACCTCTTGACTTCAAAGACTATATACTTAAGTGCAATAGCAGGAGGAGTCAGAAGACTCATCCCAATGAAAGTGCCTCAGTACAGAGCTGATCATGACAGAGGCAGGAATTAAATACAAAGGACCAAATTCCCCTCTGATTTGTACCCTCGTGTAGCATCAGAGATCCATGATAGGTTGTAAAGAAGGTCGTTGAGATACATGTAATAGGAGTAACTTTCAATTTGACTGTGTCATTTACACCTCTATTCTTTGGGCTCAGTAAAGCCATCCTCATTCTTCCTCTTCCACCTATTATAATACTCCTCCTCTCAGCTCTTAGGGAGACAATAGGCTACCAATGGAAGAATGTCTGACCCTTTGTATGAAACCTGTTATTCCTTTGGACTTTGCTCCCTGCTGACCTTCAAATTCTTCCTAAAAACCTACCTCTTTTCTCAGGCTTTCCCTAGCTCCCCACTCCCATAAGTTGCAATGCTCATTTGTGCTTCTCCTCATCCAGAGTTGGAGAACCTCTTCCCTCCTGGGGGGGGAGGGGGGGGCACTATGAAATTTACTACAAGCTCCCAGGGCCACCTAGACATTGCAGCAGGGGTGCTTAAGGAATGTGCTCAGGAATTGGAGGGTCCAGATCATGGATCTGTGCCATGGATACACCCGCTGTCCTCCTGGGCTTGCCCTAATCTCTGCCCCCTTCCCCAGAGCTCAGTCTTTCAGTGCTTGGGGGTAGGAACTGGATCCAGGGGCCGGATCAAGGTACTGGAAAAGGGCCAAATCAAAATTAGCCATGGGCTGTATTTGACCCCCTGGATGTGAGGTCCTTCACCCCTGCCCTATGCTGTCTTATCCTCCAGGATCCTTCTCCTCCCCTAAAACCAAGCTAAGCACATATACATGCACTGCCAGGGTTGCTGCCACCTCCATTTTCCAGCCAGGCTGAGAGCCGCCCGTTACTGCTGCCGCCACTGCCGGACCCCCAGGTCAACATCGGTGGCTGGGAGCTAGGTAGGCTTGCCCCATAGGTGAGGGAGTGAGTCCCCCCCCGGGACAGGGTGCGGATGAGGCAGGGGGCTCCTCCCCTCCTCTGGGAGAGTTCTGGTGGGCACAGAGAAGAAATGGGGCAGCCCGGCGCCACCACAGGGCACTGCGGGGGCTGCTTCCACCTACGTGTTCTGGCCGGGCTGTGAACTGTCTGTTACTGCTGCCACAAGCGGACCCCCAGGTCAACATCGGTAGCTGGGAGCCAGGTAGGGTCTCCCCATAGGTGGGGGGGTGAGTCCCACCCTGAGACAGCTGTTGTCCCCCTCCATTGCAGGAGGGGTGGGGACGAGGCAGGGGGCTCCTCCTCTCCTTTGGGAGACTTCCGGTGGGCGGGGATAAGAGGTGGGGTGGCCTGGTGCCACCGCAGGCTGCGTGCCGCAGGCCGAGCACCTAAGGGCCACGCCAAAGGGCCCTCGGGTGCAGCCCTTAAGTGAGGGCTGGGGGAGGCGGGGCACGGGCTTGAAAAATAGTAGGCCGTGGTATATGTACCATGGTACAGTATATACATACTGTATTTTTAAATTGTTTAAAATTTTGTATATTGTTTTTATTGAATGTTGTTCACCGCCCCAGGCTGCCCTGAGGGCAGGAGGGGTGGGATATAAATTAAAATATAATAATAATAATAATAATAATAATAATAATAATAATATGTTAGGGGCTGGGGGGAGGATGGAGGGTAATAGAGTTCCCCCCCTGAATTTATGGGGGAAGGGAGGGGACTGGGTTGGGGAGGATTGGATACAACCCCCCAGTGAGAGCGGGGGGTTGATCCAATGTGGATGGGGGAATCTGGTTGCCCAGTGAGGTTAATGGGGTGGGGGAGGGTTGTTCCATGGGGGTCCAGTGGGGCGACTGCCGGGGGGGAGTGAGGGGAGGGGGCTGGGGGAGTGTCCACAGCCATTGGGGTCGTGATTGGTCGGGGCAATTATGGTCTTGCGGGGAGGCAGAGACCAACTGCGGGAAGGAGCACTGCAGATGTTTGGTTCCTGTTCCCCATGTAGGCAGGTGACACAGGGATCAAGATCGGAGGGGCCCCTGGTCTGGAACTGTTGCTGCTGAATGCAAGGTCGGTTGGGAATAAATCAACAACGATCTGGGAATTAATCCTGGATCAAACAGCTGACCTTGTATACATTACAGAGACCTGGCTGGACAATGAGTCGGGGCCGATATTGACTCACCTTGTTCCAGTCAAGTACTATGTGCAGCATCAGCCTAGATCAGAGGGGTGGGGAGGCAGTGTATCTGTTGTTTTTAAGGACACTTGGTCAGTGAGGCGGTTTCCTGTGCAGACCATCTTGGGCATGGAGGGGGTCCACCTCGTGTTCGATTTGGTGGGAGACAGATTGGGGCTGCTGTTGGTATACCGCGCACCTACCTGTACTGCAGCATCCCTACACGCTCTAGCAGAACTGGTATCGGAGGTGGTCTTGCAGTCCCCGAAGACTTCAGTCTTGGGGGATTTCAATATCCACGCCGATGCCAGTTTAGGGGGAGCAGAGTGTGATTTCATGGACACCATGACAACCATGGGACTGTTTCAGAGGGCTAAGGGCCCAACACACGAGAGGGAACACACCCTTGACCTGATGTTCTGCACAGGCCTTCAGGCAGGGGATCCGGTGGTGGGGGATGTATTGGTTTTGCCCCTGTCATGGATGGATCATTACCTCCTCCAGACGAGTCTTCTAGCACATGTCTGCCCTCGGAAAGGTGCAGGGCTGATTCGATGGGTCCACCCCCAGAGACTTATGGAACCTGAGAGGTTCCGGAATGCTCTAGGGGAGATGCCATCCGATCTTGATGATCGTTCACTTGATGACCTCATCACCCTTTGGAATAACGTGTTGGCTGAAGCTATTGACTGAATGACTCCCAAGTGTCCGCTTCCAGAGACACCGTGGTTTACAGAGGACCTGCACCGGATGAAGCAGGATGGATGGTGGTAGGAGTGATTGTGGCGTCGGACTCATGCTGAAGCTGACCGATTTCAGCATAAAGCTAGTTAAAGAGCTTATGCTGTTGCGGTGCAGGCAGCAAAGAAGGGGTTCTTTGCTGCCCTCATTGCATCTGCTAAATCACGTCCAGCGGAGCTTTTCCAGGTGGTGCAGAGGCTGGTCAGTCCAGTCTCTCTCCACCTAGAACTGGAATCTTCCAGTGCCCGCTGTGACACGTTTGCTGATTTTTTGCTGATAAAATCACTCAAATTCACCACGATCTCGATGCGTCATTTATAACATCGGAGGTACGGGAAGCCCCGTCATGTCTGTTGTGGGATCAGTTTCAGTGGGTGTTGTCTGCTGATGCGATGGATGTCCTTGGGGGTGTTCACGCCACCTGTTGTGAATTACATCCATGCCCGTCTTGACTGGTGAAAGCCAGCTGGGAGACGTTAGGGTCGTTGCTGGTGGGGGTGGTCAATGCCTCCCTTAGGGACGGCAGGGTGCCAAGCCATCTTAAAGAGGCAGTGGTATGGCCCCTGCTCAAGAAGCCATCTTTGAATGTTGACTCCCTGGCCAGTTATCGGCCAGTCTGTAACCTTCCCTTTGTAGGGAAATGCAGGGGCATCTGGACTGGGTCAGTTTCCTTGATCTGGCTTTTGCCCCGGGTTTGGCACGGAGACTGCAATTGTGGCCTTGGTTGACGACCTGCGCCCTGAATTAGATCAGGGCAGATCCTCAATTTTGATCTTACTGGATCTGTCGGTGGCTTTTGATACCGTTGACCATGAGATGTTGGCGGCGAGGCTGTGGGACTGGGCCGGGATGAGCAGAATTGTTCTTGAATGATTCTGCTCATTCCTGGCAGGGAGAACACAGTGCGTGGTTCTTGGGGAATGTACATCGTCTCCCCGGAATTTTGCGTGTGTAGTCCTGCAGGGTTCTATTCTGTCCTCTCTCCTGTTCAACGTGTATATGCAATCGTTGGGTGAGGTCGTGAGAGGATTCGGTGTATAATGCCATCAATACAATGCCAGCGGTGTACGATGCCAGCAACTTTGACGCTGGATTAGGGGCAGTAGGGGGAGAGCGTGAGGTGATGGAGGCCCTGTCCGGTCCAGCTTTGTGGGGGGAGTTTCAGGAAGTGACGCCGACTGATGCGGTGGATGTCTTGGAGTCTGTGAGGGCCACCTGTTGCGAACTTGATCCATGCCTGTCCTGGTTGGTGAAAGCCTCCAGGGAGACGGTGGGGACGATGCTGGCGAGGGTAGTGAATGCATCCTTGCAGCAGGGGAGATTGTCGCCCAGCCTCAAGGAGGCTGTGGTGCACCCCCTGCTGAAGAAACCATCTTTGGACATGGATGCGCTCACCAGTTACCGACCTGTCTCTAACCTTCCCTTTTTAGGGAAGGTTATTGAGTGGGCGGTGGCGATCCAGCTCCAGGTGCATCTGGACAGCATCGGTTTTCTAGAGCCTTTTCAATATGGGTTCTGCCCCGGCTATGGCACTGAGACGGCGCTGGTGGCCTTGGTAGACGATCTCCGCCGAGAGATGGATGCAAGATGTTCAACATTTCTCATCCTGCTAGATCTCTCGGTATCTGTTCTTGAATGGTTCCGTTCATTCCTCTCTGGGAGAAGCCAGCGGGTGGTGCTGGGGGATGAGACATCGTGCCCCTGCGCCTTATCATGCGGTGTTCCGCAGGGTTCTATTCTGTCTCCATTATTATTTAATGTATGCGTGCAGCCCTTGGAGGAGGTCGTGAGAGGGTTCGGGGTGCGGTGTCACCAATATGCTGATGATACTCAGCTGTACCTCTCCTTTTCACTGACCCAGACCCGGCTGTCTCGTTGCTATCCCAGTGTTTGGAGGCTGTGGCAAAATGGATGTGGCAGAGCAGACTGAAGCTCAACCCTGATAAGACGGAGGTGATGTTGGTGGGGAGAGCGAGGGAGGTAGTGGCCCCCCTGATTGGGGGGGGTTTGCACTCCTATGGTTCAGCAGGTCCAGAGTCTGGGGGTGATATTGGATGCTGATCTCCACCTGGAGCGGCAGGTGGAGGCGGTCGCGAAGGCTGCCTTCCGCCAGTTGCATCTGGTGCGGAGACTGCATCCATTCGTCTCTGGCCCGGATCTGGCCTCCCTCATCCATGCCTTCGTCACCTCGAGGCTGGACTACTGCAACGCGCTCTATTTGGGGCTTCTCTTGTTCCTGGTTTGGAGGCTGCAGCTAGTGCAGAATGCGGCGGCCCATCTCCTTATGGGGACGGGTCGTCGGGAGCATATTACACCTGTGCTCTGGACTCTGCACTGGTTGCCAAAGCGTACCGAGCTAGGTTCAAGGTTTTGGTGTTGATCTACAAGACCCTTCACGGTCTGGGCCCCTCATTCCTCAGGGACTGCCTCGCCCTCCGCGCCCCAGAGCGGCTCCTTCGGTCGGCCGGGGATGCCTTCCTGGAGGCTCCCCATGTAAAGCGGGGGGCCACAATGGAGAGGGCATTCTCGGTGGTCGGGCTGAGCCTTTGGAACTCCCTTCCAGAGGAAGCTCACCTGGCCCCAAGCCTGTTGACATTTCGGTGATGTTGTAAAACCTGGCTGTTCACCCAGGTCTTTGGGGGGGGGAGGGGGGGGTTAGGGTTTTTTATCTCCCCTACCCTGTTTATTGTTTTTAATGTTAAATTGTATCCCGGGGCCCTGTTTTAAATACTTAAATTGCATTTTGATGTATTTTAAACTGTTTTATATTTGCTTTTATATGTATTTTTATTGCCGCTGGAAGCCGCCCCGAGCTGTTCTCAGGAAGGGCGGGGTATAAATTCAGTAAATAAATAAATAAAAATAAATATGCCAATGATACACAACTTTACTTCTCATTTGCTGGAGACCCTGGCCCGACAGTCTTGGTGCTCACTTGGTGCATGGCAGCTGTAGGGGACTGGATGAGGGTGAACCATCTGAGGCTGAATCCTGACAAGATTATTATTATTATTATTATTATTATTATTAACAAACATTTATATAGCGCCAGCAGTGAACCTGGCACTTTACAAAGTAATAAAATAGACACGGTCTCTGCCCCTAGGGCTTACAATCTGAGAGATGGAGGTGATGCTGGTGGGTAGGACTGAGGGGGTGGTGGTGGCTCCCATCGTTGGTGGGGTTTGTCCCCCCTTGGTCACTCAGGTCCGTAATCTGGGGGTGCTCCTCGACCCACAGCTCCGCCTGGATGGTCAGGTAGAGGCTGTGGCTAGAGGAGCATTTCACCAATTACATCTGGTGCAACGGCTTCGGCTGCATGTCTCGGACTTGGGTCTGGCCACCATCATCCATGCTTTCATTACCTCCCAACTGGATTTTTGTAATGCACTCTACGTGGCGCTACCCTTGACGATGGTCCAGAGACTGCAGCTGGTGCAGAATGCAGCGGCCCACCTCCTAACGGGGACAGGTCACCACGAGCACAATGCACCAGTGCTCCAGACGCTGCACTGGCTGCCTATTGTCTTCCGAGCCCCCAGTAGTGGGACCGCGGCTGTGGAACTCCCTTCCGGAGGAAGCTCGCCTGGCCCCAAGCCTTTTAACATTTCGGCGAAACTGTAAGACCTGGCTGTTTGCCCAGGCCTTCGGGAGGGAGGGTGGGGAGGGAGGTTTTAGTCCCCTACCCATTTGTTTTGTGGTTTGGTTGTTTTCTAGCCCTGTTAATATTTAAAGTATTTATGATTGTTTTTAAATTGATTTTAGTGTATTTTATTATTGTATTTTAATGATGGAAGCCGCCCCGAGCTGCGTCGCAGGAGGGGCGGGGTAAAAATTTATAAAAATAAAAAAATAAATAAATTCAAGGTGCTGGATATGACTTATAAAGCCCTAAACGGTTTGGGTTCTGGTTACCTGTGAGACCGCCTCAAGTCTCAGGTAATTTCGCGGCCCCTGCAGTCGTCCGGGGGCGCCCAACTGGAGGTCCCCAGGGTACATCGGGTGGCGGTGGCGAGGAGGCTGTTCTCGGTGGCTGCGCCTCAGCTGTGGAGCTCTCTCCCATCAGAGGCCTGCCTCTCCCCAGATCTCCCCTCTTTCCGTAGCTGTTGTAAGACCTGGTTGTTCCGCTGGGCCTTCGAGGAGGGGGGTGGGTAGGGTGGGGTATAAGCCACTATTATAGATTTGATATTATGTGCCCATTTTATTTATTTATATATATGATACATTGTGTTTTAATGATTTTATAGTCATATTTCATTGTTATGTGTATGTTATACGCCGCCCTGGGTTGTCAATATGAAAGAGGGTGTGGGTTGCAAGTTTTTCGTAAAGTAAAGTAAAGTAAAATAAAGTAAAACTTCTCAATTTCTTGAATGTATCCCTGTCATCCCCATGTCCCCCTCTCCCTTGTCTCCTTTCCCTCATCCATTGTAGATTAAAAGCCCTTCCAGGCAGGGATTGGTATCTCTGTCTTCAGGTACAGCCTTCATGAGGGTATCCAGCCGCCTGGAGGTGGCAGCCATCAGGTGGTGGCTGAAGGGTGGCACTAAAGGGTGCCGACTGTTCTTGGGCCGTTTGTGGACCATGGGACCATGGCCATGGAGCTGTCCTGCCCTGAAAGAGTTACCTTCTTATTGCCGCAGATTTTAGCCCCCTCCCACCTTATATTACTAACTTGGATTTTTGCATTGTGGAATGACATGGGTGGGAGTAGATAAGACAAGGAATCTGTGGATAGGAATGGATAAGGCAAGGTAACTCCCACCCATCCACTCCCACCCATGTCATTCTGTGCCTACTCCTAAATAGCTGTCCTATATTTGCTCAGTTTATAGATTTCTGACTGGCTACACTATATGCCTGAGGAAGGGCCCTGTGCAGTGTGAAAGCTTGCACAGTATCACGAACAGACGATGGCCCAATAAAAGAGATCATTTGAACTACTTTGTCACCATCTCTTACATTCGGGACCAACACGGCAACCACATTCCTACTATGAATCGGCATGGTGTGTGAAAGGAGCAGAACACAAATGTCTTCTATGGGAAACCAAAACCTACCCGGAGCAGCACAGGCAACTAGACAGAGTTGGACTTTCAAAAGATCCCCTCGCCCACAACTGGGACAGCATTTTCAAATTGCCCAGCTGGTGAAATAACCCAATTACTCAGCATGTGATTTCTTCGGAAAGTATGGCCGTAGTGACGCAATGGGGAGCTGTTGAATGCTCTCTGCCTTTGAAAATCTGGAATAGAATTCTTTTGAAAATCTGACTCAGATTTTAGATATTGAATGCTGGAATAATATGGCACCTGCACCTTTTTGAAAACCTAGCTTGTAACCTAAAAGAACTGTTCACTTTCCCTTTTGGCTCAGGAAAATTAGAATATTCTATATGTTGTAACTACTAAAGTGCAGTCAAAGCTGTTTGCCAGATAGTAACTTGGGCCGCAATCCTAATCTGTAGTAAGTGATATGTAGATCACGGTCCAAAGATGTAGGTCTGCAAACTGTTATCCAAAGACCCAGTTCCATGGACAAATTATCTACAGGGCAAAAAGAATAGACTTCCAGCCACAGATTTTTGTGTTTGCATGTTAAGAATGAGATATTGATATTGGGTTAGGTTCTTTGTGTCTTTCCTATAACTTATTTTTCAGAGATGTCTGTCTTAATTATGTTTTACTTGGAGATGAAGAAAATCCAAATTTACAGAGGGGTTAGCCTGTGGGCCGGCTATTATTCCCTGATGATCTACAACAATGGTTATTCAGTAACAGCTGGCCCATGTCTCCTTTAGAGAAAGCCACTGTGGGGCTGAAGACCTCCTATTGGTGAACCGTAACTGTTTCCCTGGTAACGGTTAACTAGCACGTGTTTTATTGTTTCAAATTGCTTTCCTGGGGTATTTGCAGGTGGTGGGAGATGCTTTCTTAAAGAGGGGTCACAACCTCATGAACTTTCAGATGTTGCAGCAAATTGGGGGACAAAAACATTTCCCCCCCCCTCTTTCAAATGGATTAAGTAAATCTTATTATAGATCATTTAGGAGCCAGATGTAACCCATGGTTTGATTTTTAGCATTCTGTCCAGATGTTGATACAATCACTTTGGCGGTCAGACTTTTATTTTTACAGTGTTGATTAAGATAAGATGCATCTCCTAATGGGATAAATTTCAGCTGCTGCTAGAAAAATGCGTGCAGGTGGATTTTCTCTCTGCGATGCATTTTCCTTTTGCACTGGCTTTGAAGGATTACAGCTGGCTCTTCTGCTTCTATTCTCCCTTTTTCAATTAGGTATTGGAACAAATGTTTTTTCTTTTTTTCCCCTCCTTTTTTCTTTCTTTCTTTTTTTTTTTTTAAAAAAAAAAGGCATCTAGCAGCACCCACCTTGCAAGATTGTCGTGAACATTCATCCAGCCAGGCACAATGAAAAGCTACTTAATTAGCCTCTGTCCTGAAAATGATGATGAAAAAATGGGGGGAAAGATTATTTGCTTATTTTGGGTCTTTTCTTATCATTGGGCCTCCTGCCCGTTTACCAGGTTTGGTCTGTAGGATCAAACATTATTAAATGTGGGCGGGGGGGCATGTGCATTTGTGAACACACACACACGCACAGACACACACACGCACAGGCCCTTTTCACATGAGACCCCTTCCCCACCCACGTATGCGACTGGGGGCAAAGGGGGGGCATCCGTGTGTCAGCCGGTGGAGGTGGATGGGGGTGCGTGTGCACTCCCACGCTCCACCTACCTCCCCCGATCCCCCACGCATGGAGGCATTGGACTAAACGGAGGTGCCTCCATGCACGGAGATTGGTGGAGGTGGGTGGAGATGGTTGTGCGTCCGTGTGACGGGCCGCCCAGGCGGCACACACCTGCCGTGGCGCACACTCATCCACCCCTGTGCCGCGGATCCTCTAAGCCCATTTGGAAAGGGCCACACACACACACATTCACACACGCATACACAGATCACACAAGCCTTTTGTTCCGGTAAGAAAGATGGAAATCTGTTTTTCCAAATATATGTATTTTATTTATTTGGAAGTTGGTAGGCAAAAAGATACATGTATTGTACTTTGTGTGTGTGTGTGATAGATAGATAGATAGATAGATAGATAGATAGATAGATAGATAAAGAAAGAGAGTGACCCTTTTCAAATGGGCTGCAGTGGCTGAGGGGATGGTTGTGTGCCCACGCTGGGTGGAGGTGGGTAGCTGCCCGTTCCCATGAATGCACATTCATTTTCATCCATCTCTGTGCACGGAGCAAGTAGCATTGGAGCCCGTTGCTCCGTGCGTGGGTGATGGGTGGAGGTAGGTGGAGATAGGTGGTGCGCAGGGGTGCGCACGCTCCCCCACCCACCATGGGACCTGTTCCTACGGACCCCCCCACACACACCTACCGTGGGTGGCATTTGCATTGGTGCCCCTCCACTGCCCACATGTGTGGCAGTGGGGGCACCCGTGTGAAAAGGCCCAGTGTGTGTGTGTGTGTGCACACGTGTGTGTGTGCTGGCCTCTTCGTCTGTCTGTGCGCCTATGAAACCATCCTGGTGAAATTAGAAACCCCACTGTGTATATCTACACCCACAGAGGGTGCTTTTAGATGAACGGCTGCCCCGGTGCTGGCTGTGCCAACCCACTTCACCCCTGGGTGGCCCATCTGTCTAAAGGTGGCCCTGCCAGATGTGCAGACGGAGCAACTCTGCCGGGGGTGCCCTGGAACATCTTGGGAGTGCCGCAGATGGAGCTGGCCGGCCACACCTGAGGCCCCAGGCCGAAGCAGAGCAGCTGTCCATCTGCTTGATGGACCCAGCGCCACTTTTGGCTGGCTGCTACCCTGGGCAATGCTACAGAGTTGTGGGCGCCAGCCTAGAGTGTTGGGCAATCCTCCACAACTCTATGGTGTGTGGGGTGGGGGGGCAGCAGACAGTGGGCAGGGGAATCCGCTGGGTCTGTCTGAAGACAACCCAGGCGGGACTGCAAGCAGGCGGCCACGGGGGGGCACCTCTGGAGAAGCTCCATGGGAAACTGCCTCTGCGTCTGTCGAAAAGGACCCATAATATAATGTAGAGAGCATGGGTGTGGTTGCCGTGTGATCCCAAATATAAGAGATGGAGATGAAGCAGTTCAAATTATATCTTTTATTGGCCTGACATCCGCTGGTGAGAATACGCCAGCTTCCAGGCCACACAGAGCCCTTCCTCACTTATCCTTAAGAAGGGGCCTGCATGTAGGGTTATCATCCCTCCACTTTAAAATAGGACACTTATTAAAAATGCATGTTGCAGGGCTGCACTGGAATCAATGCAACCTGGCACCATGTATTTTTCATAAGAGTCCTCTTTCAAAGGGGACCTGTGTGGCCTGAAAGCTTGCATAGGCCCTTTTCCAATGGGCTGCGGTGGGTGGGGGGATGGGTGTACGCACGTGGTGCGTGGAGCTGGGAGTGCGGCCGTTCCCACGCACCCCCCCCCCATCTCCACGCATGAAGCAACCAACACTGGAGCCCGCTGCTCCGTGCGTGGGTGATGAGTGGAGGTGAGTGGAGATGGGTGGAAGGTGGGAGCACACACGCCCCCCTCCCTCCACCGCGGACGCTGTTCCCACGGACGCCCCTGCATCGCACACCCACCGCGGGCAGCATTTGCAAGGGTGCCCCCCCCCACTGCACATGTGTGCAAAGGGGGGGGGGGGAAAGCACCCATGAGAAAACAGCCCTAGTGTCACCAAAAGAAGCTGGTCCAATAAAAGAGATAATTTGAACCACCTAGTATTAGTGAGTCTGTTACCTGTTAAGTATTAGCCCTGTTTTAGTTCAAACTAGAAATAATCATGTAAAGCTCCAGAGGTTCCCAATACAGTCCCTGGTATTGTGGTCCAAGCTCTCTCTCCTTCTATTTGAATTTCATGTCAGATACCTGGAAATAGGAAACCCGTATGAACGTACGCACACACAGAAATGGCATATAGCTAAATGGGTGAGTGCGGGGGGAAAGGAAAGGGTGAGCTACATGCACATCTTATTTTCTGGACCAGGAGTAACATTTCCAGCTTTCCTGCAGACGTTTTCCAGCTGCACACAAATATATTTTGCACGGTACAATTTAAGGGGGAAAGAAAACTCCCCGATGCAAAAGGATCACCAGAAAATGACATTCAAGAAAAAGAATTGTTAAGCTCTTCCACGAGCTCAGCGAGATAGTTTTACGCGCTGGTGAGGTGAAGGGAGAGAGAGCTCCCTCTCCTGTCTTTCTGACAGAATTCACTGAGGCTTTCAGCAGGTTTGCTTCGATCATGCAATGTGTAAAATGCTGGGAGATGCATGTCAAGCTAATTCGAAAGCTTTGATGTGTTTGCCCCCATACATCGGAAATGCACCTATGCTTGTTTTTCTGACCTTCCATCTTTGCACTGGAGCAGCCATTCTGCTGTTGTTGACTCAACCACAGACATCAAAGCAAAAAACAAACAAAATGTTCCCAAGATAGATTTAGAGTTCCAGCACTAAAAATGTCATAGTCTCTAAGGCTAGATGCGACCATGGTGTCTGGCCTCCTCTGTGCACCGGCAATTTATCCCAGTTGGAGTGACACGTGGCTTTTTTTGGTGGGGAATAAACCGAATCTTGATTTAAAGACTCCAAGTGACACAGACTCTCCATCATTCATTCAGAAAGTCTGGTATAGGGTTTGATGGAGAGCTGAAATGGATAGGAAAAAAATGATTGCTGGTTAGTATCTGGTATTCCGGTTAGTTTGGCGGTTATTTGATAATGGTCTGATAACCACGGAGGTTAATTGTCAAACCAGAATATCGGATAGTCCCATTTACTGCATTACTGCATCGCCACATAAGGACCAGTCCGGACAGAGCAAGGGAGCAAAAGTGAAGTCAAATGGTAATTAAACAGTAATGCTTTAAACAGTAGCTTGTCAACAGCAATGCGGTAAATGGTAATCTGATTAACCCGATAACTGCCTGGTACTAAACCAGATACCAATTGGTGTCCATCCAGATATCCAATACCGTGGATACCGCAGTATTCAGATACCCGGATAGTAGTGGTTACCCATTTCAACTCTAGTCTGATCCAAAGCCTATTGAAATGGGTGTAAATAAATACTCCCATTGACTTCAGTAGCGGGCTTTGATCAGACTGGTATAAGCATGTGATTTATAGTGGTGTTCGAGAAGGAAGTCCAAATATTGCTTGCCCAACTCATGCAAGTAACTCTGATGAGGTTATTCAGACTGTCCTTCACATATTCAGCAGCATTCAGCTCTGAGCGGAGTGTGTTGGAATAATTAGTAACTGATAAGGCTATAGGTAGGGGAAAAAGGCTTGTGTGATCACTGTGTGTGTTTGTGTGTGTGTGTAAAAACAGACATGACAGTGACCTGCTGTGGCCCAGGATCCACCTGTTTAGGTGCTGCCAAATGTTAGCTCAGGACTGCCCCGAGGCGGTGTGGTGGCTAGCCTCGGCTGCATCGTTGGAAAATCTGTCGCCCCAGCCTGCGTTAAGGGCTTCCCACACGGGCCATCGTGGGCAAGTGCAGCACACGTGTTCAACCCCACCATACCCGCCTTGGGGTATGAGCCACCATGGCTGTCCATCCTGGTGGGGGCCAGGGCTCTGAGAACAGGGCCACCTGCTTGCCCATTTGTTTAGCTCCCTGCCCTACTCAGGCCATGAAGGTGGTGGGATGGCTCTCCAGCTGTGGGCATGTTTTTTTCAGTGCCCCTCCCTGACCTGGGCCATGTTGGCTGTAGTTTCCCAGGCTGGGGAACCGCCACGCGCACCTACATGTCTGTTTTTACTCTGTGTCCCCTGTCATGGAGGAACATAGGGTCACACACGTGTGATACTGGCCTACATGTAGACTACAAGCCTAGTAAATATGTAAAGCGAAAGATGCAACATGTATGTAATGTTACAACTGAGAACTGTAAAATCCAAATCAGGACTGTGACACTGACGAAACTCCAGGAAATGCAAAGAGATAAAAAGAATGTGTATTGGGAACCCCGGCCAGACAGAACCCTGGGGGAGATGCAAACTGACCTTCAGGTGGGCCTGTGTTGCCTACGTGACAGACCTCAGATTTCTCCAAGGCGGGAAAGCCGAAACAAAGAGACCATGAAAGGTACTTAAGCGAGGGCCATTAAGCCAGCTCTCTCTCGCTTGGCCATTTAGAGCAACTGCATGATTTTGCTTTCTACCAACTAAGAGACCAGTGCCCAGTCATTCTACATCTATGACTGAGGAACCAGAACTTATGAACCTTGTACGGTAAGATGCTTATTTAGGAATTCAACCAGTATAGGTTAGGAATGCGTTATATTTGCCTTTGATTTCTAGTAACCACTCTGTATCAACAATCTTGCTTATGTAATCAATAAACTAACTTCTTATCTTTATGAAGACGTGTCAGTGTCTAACATTGGAACACAAGTGAGCAACAAGAGTTCTCAAGCTCTTGCGAACCCAGAGAGAAAGAGTCTGTAAATGGGAAGGATCAGGCCCTTGAGTGACAAAGGGGTTATCCCTGCGGTAGGCTTGAATTGGCCAGAGAGAAAAACTGATTCAAGTGGGCTATACGCGAGGGAAACTGAGTCACTCAAACCCAGTAAAGTGGGGGTGCGGACCTCCAATCCGTGACATCCTCTTAATAACTTTTGATCCTAGCGGCCAAATTTGGTAGAAGGCCGGAAGGTCCAGATGTAAGTAGGGATCCAAAGTTTTGGATCCAGAGTTTTGTCCCAGTGCCCTGCTCCCTGCCACGATGGACAGCCATGGCGACTAGTCATGGCCCTCCGCCATGGTGGCTCCTGTTCCAAGGCGGGTATGGTGGAGGTAAACACACATGCTAGCCTGCATTGGCCCACGTTGGCCAGTGTGGGTGGCCTAGTGGGGAGATATCTTAGAGGGGAAAGCCCACTGACTCATACCGAGCACTGTTCTGGGAGGCTTGGCTTTGCAAGCTCAGAATCAGAGAGCTTCTTGGTCACAAGGGGGAGATCCTGTAAAGTTTCCAGGACCTCTGTTTCAATAGCATTTAATGAAACGGTATGCAAAAATGTTCCAAAATGGTGATGACGGATGCTTCTATATCAACAAGGCTATTTTTTCTTCGTAAGAAAATAGGATTCACAAAACCACTTACTCTGGAGCAGCCCCACTGAAGCCCATAGCTCCCGGATCCATCACTAATACCTCTCACAAGGACCACTCTTCACAGAACCATGGAGTTTAACATTGAGCTTCAGGCATTGATGTGGCGACTCTGAAGTAAGTAGTTTCTGGATTGCAGCCTAGTTGCATAATCTGAGGGCTAAACCATTGGGTGCAAACAGACAGACAGCAGCTCCAGATTTGCCTCTGTCACCCCTGGGTTTACTGGTCTGTGTGAAGGGTGCCTGTCAGATGTCTACAACACGGTGTAGGCTGGGCACGCTCCACAAGATCCAGGAGCTCATCACGTGGAACAGGCTGTCCAAACCCGAGGCAATGGCCAAATGTGGTGGAGCTGCCCATCTGTTGGGGGAACCCATGGAGCAGCAGTGCCCATCCATCTGTTGAGAGGATAGGGCCCCAGCCTGGAACATCTGGGGTCACTCAGGGATCAACCTACAGAGACGTGACCCAGGCCTGGAGTGTTCCTCGGCCATCTGTTGCCGCATTCCGCACCATAGAGTTGCAGACGGTCACCTAGAGCGTTGCTAGAGAAACCTGCGGCTCCAGGGGGGGGGGGGCAGGGGGAAGCCAGGGTGCCAAGTGCGTGGACTGCAGCCAGGGGACACTGCTGGTCCATATGATGTGGCCCTGGGCGGAGTCTGTAAGTGGTGGTCACGGGGGTGGGCCCACGGAGCAGCTCCAGGCTCCGGCAGGCTGAAAGCACCCTTTGTGGCAACAGGTTCCATTTAAGATGGGCACAAGGAGATAAGAGGCGTCTGGTTCAAAGGTTTTAAAAGTCAATTTACAACGGCAAAGCCTTGGTTCTTTTTACGCGGGCTGCGTGGGGGTGGATGTGCATGCTGCAGCATGGACAATCTGTGGGTGCTGGTGCACATGGGCGTACCCCCAACCCCCACGCACCTCCATGCACGGAGCAACCTCCGTTTCCCCTGGTTGCTCCGTGAGTGGGGATGCTTGGGGGGGAGGGGAGTGGGGATGCGTGTTTCATGGGAGCGGGCATGCACACCCACTCACTGGCTACGGAATTCACATGAGATGGTACCACTCGTGCCCACGCAGATGAATGGTACCGTCTGGTGTAAAAAGGGCCATCGTCTTGGTCCGTAGCTGATTGACAGGGCCAGCCTTAGAATTTTCCCTGGGAAAATTTCTCTTTTGTCTAAGGGAAATTCTAATTTCTTGGTGAACCCACCTCCTTGGGGGCACCCTCTATGGGGCCCTAAAGGGGGTTGTGTTTGGTTCCCTGCTTGGAGAGAGTGGGGCCCCCACATCTTGCTGTTGTGAAAACAGGGACCACTCTGGGCCCCCCTGGAAACAGAAACGCGGTTGCTAAGTGCATATTTATCTGTTCATAGAAGGTCACACACTGGAAGTAGCTTCTTTCTATTTCCCTCTCCTCTTGCCAGAGAATAGACTTAGGGCCCTGCGGGTGATTCTGGTGGAGGATCTACACTTCTGTGGTGTGTTCCCCCACCCCTTTCTTTCCTACTCTTCTGTGGTGCCCCACGCTCTAGCGGGGTGAGCGTGAGGGCTGCCTAGATGCCATGATTCTATTATGGAGTGGTTTGTTAGAGTGGGGTGTGAGTGTCTCTCTCTCTCTCTGTGTTTGTGCAGGACAGGTGCAGCACAGCAAGAGCTCCAGGAAGGACACTTCTGTTCCTTCCAACTGAGGCTGGGTGACAGATTGCAGCAAAACAACTGCAGCCAATTGTGCTTTCGCCAAGCTCTGTGCTTGTCTGGGAGAGAGGGGGAATCTATGCTAAGGAGGGGTGGGCTTCCATGTCCCACATCCCCAGTAACCTATTCCCAAGTGGGGTGAAGAGGAATGGGCCCCATAGCTTTTAGCTCCATCAATAATGCGTTTCACAGGGACTCCTCCTCTCAGCCATGGAATCTAACCCTGACCTTCCCTTCCATGAACTCTAGGTAATATTAGAAAGACATTTGAAATAGAAGAATAGAAAATAATGAGAAATTGGATTAAACCATGAGCCAGTGTAGCCTAGTAGATACGGTGTTGGCTTTGGAAGACCAGAGTTCTAATCCCACCTTACTCATGAACTTACTGGGTGGCCTTGGGCAAGTCACTCTCTCTCAACCTCAGTTCCCCATGTGTAAATCAGGAGCAATAATACTGACCTACCTGCTGTGAGAGTGAGCTAGATAAGGATTGCATAGTACACTAGATGCTGATTGGTATATAAATGATTAATAATGGTAATGATCTTTAATGAGGCAGTTAGGAACTCATCGGGCTGCAATGTGAAGTCTGCCAGCTGCTTAAATTTAAACAAAATTAGCTGCCTCCTGCCTCCTGCTTTTCAACCTGAAATTAAAAAAAAAATCAAAAGGCTTTGCTTCTGGAAGGGCTATTTAATTTGAAACTCCATTTGCTTACTATATAGAAACTACTGTAGCATCTCTTCTAAGTGAACAAAAAGACACCCTTTCCCCCAAAGAGAGCAGTACAGCAATCCCTGGAGGAAATCCTGCTGCTCTGTAGGAAGTCAGACCGCATAGGCCATTTGTACACAGACTGCGCCCTTCCCCCCCACTGTTCGGTGTTCGGGTGGGTGTGTGGCGGGGGGGGCAGTCCTTGTAAACGGCTGCCGGTAGGTAGGGGGATGGGTGTTCAACAGGTGTGTGCCCGTGTAAACGCCACAGGTGGTGGGTGTTTGTGTGGGTGTGTGCTTCCACCGCACACCCACCAACACCCGCCGCACACTTGCCCACACCCACCTCCCCCCACAGAGCCCTCCGGCAGAATGGAGGATGTTCCGTGGGTGGAGATGGGTGTCGGTAGGTGTAGGTGGGTGGGTGTCCGTGTAAACGGGCACACACTCACCTACACCCGCTGTGCCAACACCCCCCACCCACCCCGGTACGTGTAAAAAAGGCCATAGTCTCACCTTAAAAATCTGGCCATAAAATCGATGGATCTATGAATGAATGCGAAGTAAAATTGCAAGATGCTGAATGCACAGGCACGATACATCTGCTGCAGATCTCAATTATCCCATTGCTCCCAGGAAATCACTGTTCTCTTGAATCAGATGCAGCTACTACACAGTCAAAATCCCCATGGCAGAGCAACTACCAGCTAAAGAGAAATTTTTACCCTGTGTTTTTCTTGCTGCCTGACAATTAGACAGCAGGAGAGTAACTGAAAACAAGGAGTGTACATTCCCTCTGGGATACATCTCGCCGGGCAGCGTCCTGCCAGGAACAGTGGATACAATTTTCCTCACATGCAGCTCACACTAAACTTAAGTGAGAGCTTTTCTAACACTGACTCCAAGGCCCAGTAATGAATCCATCCTAAATTAATTATAGTTTGTAAACATCTCAACTCCATCGACTTGTTCCATCCCTCCGTGAAAAGGCAACACACCAATAACATCCTTGAACGGGGAAGACTAGTAAATGCTCTTAACACTCTGTCATTAACCCTAGCTGCTGAAGGGCAGTTAATAGCAATTCATTACCAGCTCCCTCTATGACTGAACTCATGGTGAGGTTGAAGAAATGGCTTGCCACTGTTCTCCCACAAAACGGCACCTTTCATAAACAATTGATAATGACTGACTCAAAAAACCGAGGTGACATTACAGCAGCACAATATTTACCAGCAGATGGGGAGAAACACCATACTGACAAAATTAAAGGTTCAGACTTACCAGAGAACATGCATAAAAGCTGAGGGTGGAAAAATCTCCATTTGCTTTCCCGCTGCTCCTTATCTCAATATTATTTGGTATCAGGTTTATTCACCTTGTCTATTTTGATGACTGGTAGCATTTTGAGAGAGAAAAGTGGTAACTAGTATTTACCTCAAAAGTAATCTTGGAAAAAAGTGCCTGATAATTGCTACCTTAGGACAGCAAATTACCCAAGCTGTCTGCCTTCCTCGTCTTTTCCAACGTCTTTTTTTGGCAAAGAAATAGCAAAGCCCAGACCACAGATTAATTTTGTGACAAAGGGCTTCCATTCTGCCCACAGAGTTCACTTCCTAAGGCCTTGAATCCTTTTTTTTGTTTTTGTTTTTTGTGAAAGCATCAAACCTTGCCAGCGACAGTAGCAGGAGAGCACAACTTACTCAGTCTGGGCCTACCAGGTCTCCTCCCGTCCTTGAGATTTCTGCTCCCAGCTTGTTTCTTAAATAGCAAAGCAGGTGTGTGCTCATTAGGAGAGCCTGATTTTTCTCAGAAGTTTTTGAAGCCCCCAGAAAGATAGCTAAGAATGACATGGAAAAATCTTAAGTTTTCTATAGGAAACAGACCAGCGGTCTGCACTTTGTCATTCACTTCATAGGCAGAGTCTTTTTGACAGTCCTAACCTCCTAAACCATAGGTCCTGCTGGGCCCAGCAGGAGTCAAACGCTGAGTGCCATCTGTCAAAGCTTTAGGGTTTCCTCCCTCCTCTATCTACGCCTTTAACTACAATCTGCTAAAAAGGGGGTGGGGGGGAGTGAATGAAAGTTACTTTACTACAGTTAAATGTTAAGTTTGAGATTCACTATAACAAATGCTCCAGGAACCTTTAAATCCCCTACTTGTATTTAAAAGTACACACACACACAAAAGACACATAAGTATTTGGGGACTCCTAAATGGAAAATTTAAGAACAGGAAAGCTCCCCTCATCTCAACAAATGTGTATCTGAAAAAAAAGTAAGCATCTCATCTGGCGATACTAGTTTGCAATAACACCAACTGTGACAATAATGTCCGCAGTTCGAAAGTGGTCCATGCCGCATGCATCTCAGCACATTTATAAAGTAACAACATTCTAATTGTATTTATTTGTTTAGACTTATATCCTGCCCTATCCCCAAATTGCAGGTTAACAATAAAAACAGACAAATGTAAAACATCAAGAAAAACCACACCTAAAATTTGACTCATGTCCCCAACCAATCCCGAGCCACTGAAGGTCCGTGTAAATAGAATCACTTTATGCTATTTCCAGAAGACGTACTGGCTCAGGCCTCGGGCACCCCAGAGAGGCGATGTGGCTGCTCCTGGCAGGAGTAACTGAAGCATCAATGGGGAGTGGAGCGAGGAAAGTCTCTCGATGCCAGTGCTTGAGTTGCTCTACAGTGTCAGTGGTAGGGATGGGACTATCAGTATCGGATTAATCCGATAATGAAGATCATTGGTAATTATGGATGAATCCGATAATACAGATAATATCGGTATCGGTATATTGGTTTTTTAACATTGCCGATTTTTTTAATGGCTGCAATGTTAAAGATCCGAAAAATCAGCAATGTTAAAAAAACGATATGCCAATACCGATAAATCTGATATCGGATTAATCCAATATCGATAAAACCGGTAACCGATAATTTGCCGATAGTCCCATCCCTAGTCAGTGGGGACTGGAGGAGTCTCCTGGTTTTGCTGTCCCTGACAGCAGCAAGAAAAATGGTGCTAGGGAGTCCCACTCCAGTCTTCACCGCTGCCCTTAGTCCTAGGGAGAACTGGGCGGCGGAGACAGTGGAGGCAGGAGCAGCAGCAGAGGAACTGGTAAGCCCCTCGCCATCATCTCTCCCCACATGTGTAAATAATCAGGTACATTATCAAGAAGGGCCCTTTTCACACAGACACTCTAACACAGATAAAATGGGGTTTACATTTTATTATCCATGTTGCAGGGCTGCAGGTGTGTTCTATGAGTGCCCTGCAACATGGATAATAAAATGTAACCCCCATTTTATCTGTTAGAGTGTCTGTGTGAAAAGGGCCACTGTTAGCAATCCTGAACATGCAGCTGCTGTGAGGTCGAAAGACCCCCGAAGCCACAGCTGGTCACTTCTCCACCCCACGGAAATCTCCACTGAAGTATATCGAGCTCCTCTGATCGCAAATCAGCACAAAATGGAGACTCTGCAACTCAGAATCTGGCCCTCTGTATTGGATTGTACAAGTACTCATTTCATATCGGTCATCCCAGGAAGGCTGAATTGCAAGTAGGTGTGTAATTGCATATACATCTTTGCTTCCATGGGTATTGGACATTCAGATCTCCTCACATTTACCCAGGTTCACACTGTCTTTGAGTCAATACAGACGTGGGGGGCAGCACAGGGGGCCATTCTGAGAAATGGCAGCCTACCGTGGTGGGGCCCCCAACGAACATGCTGGAGAACCATCCCGCTGCTTGCATGACCCAGGTCGTGTGGGTGGCTGGCTATGTGTGCACCCCGCCCCCAGCACCCCACTCCCCTGCCATGGCGGATGGCCATGGCAACTCCCACCCCAGAGCAGGTATGGCAGGCCAGGACAAACGTGCTAGGCCACGTTGGCCAGTGTAAGCTTTCCTTAGCCTGGGCTGTGTCCTTGGAGATTGTCCGAGGATGTAGCCTGGGCTAGCCTCCTACCCACCCTGGGCTAACATCTGGCAGTGCCTAAACAGATGTACCCCTGGGTCCCGGGCCACAGCGGGCCACCGTCACATCTGTCTTTACCCTTAGATCACTTGTTTTCAAACTTTTTTGAACTGGGCCCCCCACTTCAATTTTTCCGCGGTAGTTGAGTTCCCCCTGCCTCGAACCTGACTCCCTCTCTTCCTCTCTCCCTTCCCAGGCACGCTTTTATTGGTTCCCTGGCTCCCCCCCCCCTTGCTAGACTCTCTCACTCTTGTTACCTCTTTTTTGGAGGTCCGCCCTAGCTCAGTCATAGTGTGGAGCTAGGTGTTTGCCAGCTACGGCCCTTCTCAAACCCACCCAGACTACCTTCTGTTCCCCTCTCCCCCGGGGTGGGGCCTCTCTCCCAGTTTGAGAACTAGGGGCTTAGATCCACTGGCATCGGGAGAGCTGATGCTGCTGATATGAGAATTGGTGCTGGGCGCAATCCACAAACCACATATTGCGGCATCACTCCACAGAAGCTCATGGGGTTTGTGGTAGGGTTTGTGCAGCCGTTAAGTAGTTCTGAACCAAGCGTGTTTCATACCAGCTTGTTAGCAATCTCAGAGTCTGTTGGAAAGACCGGTACAGCAACGTGATTGACAAACACCCTGTTCTGCTCTGCTCTGGACACTGGTTTTCCGACTCCAAGCTCACACTGTTTTTACCCTTTGACTCCAGTGAAGCCTTTACTCCAGTGCTGTAACATGGAATTTTTCTTCCCAGAGTAGGAAGCACCTGCCCCAGAAGTCCCTGCCCCCCCCCCCCCCGCTCTACTACAGCAGTATCAGGGACCAATGGCAGCAGACCTGAACCTATTCTGGTGGCGTGGAATGATGGAGCTGAGTTTGCTACCTCTCTGGGTTTCGCCCGGGTTTTGACCCAGTCTCTGGACTCCAGAAGAAGCCATGATTTCTCCAGGTCAGTCAGCCAGGAGTGCCTGTGTCTAACCTGGAGAACAGGGCCTTCTTTGGGCAGCAGTGGGTGGACCATGTCACAAAAGAGGCAGGCCATAGGGATTTCCCCATCACCTTTCAGACACAGACCCTGATCCCAGACATCACCACAGTCTATAAGATGTGAGCAAGGTGCATAACATTCCCTTTGCCCCGCTCCATCTACCATGGTCTCATGTCTTCCGGGTTTCCTCCTGGAAGGAGGTGACAACTCTAGCTGGGACTGTCTTGGTGTCCCAGCCTGGTGGCCCTCATCACTGCTCAGAGACTTCAGGACTGGGGTGGTTCAGTACAGCCCCAGACTCATCTTCCCAGGTCCTAGTTGCACCCCTACTGTGGACCTAAATATGGTACATTTTCCTCATCTTGTCTCTACTTACTGTGCAGCTAGTTTACAGAATTACCTTCTGGAAGCACTGATATCATCTAAGTCCCAGATTTTTCTAATAAGTCTGATTTACTTTCCACGGGACTTAAAAGCCTAAACTGCTAACGGTATTTTCAGAAATGGGGTATCTGCTTTGGTGGCATGTGGGGACAACAAAGAGGCAGATTGCTATTCCCAGGTTCTGTTAGGGATGGGCATCTGGAGGGAATTACAGATCCGTATCTGTTTGGATCTTTAATTCTGGATTGAATTGCAGATCTTTATTATGGTTCTGTATTTCAATCAATTGAAAAATAAAAAGCAATACAAATATTAAAAAATAATTTTAAAAACCTACGCCTGTGGGAAATGGCTTCCAGACCATTCTGCACATGCGCAGTGTTTTCCAAAATGGCGGCAGGCAGCAGCATCGCTGACATTTTGGAAAAGGGCAGCCGGTTTAAGCATGCACAAAATGAGCACTGCTCTGGCCGCCCTTTTCCAAAAGGACCGGCTGCCCTTTCCAAAATGGCGTTGATGCTGCCGCTTCCATTTTGGAAAAGGCTGCGCATGTGCAGAATGGTCCAGGGGACATTTTGCGAATGCATAGTTTAAACATTTTTTAAAAATAGATTTCAAACCAAACCACAACACACCTGTTGCAGTTCGGAACAAATAGATACAGATGGATCCGTAACAGCCCATTACGAGCAGTTACAGATTCATCCAAATTCGTGATGCCCTTCCTTAGCTTCAGTGTTGCTCCCAATCTGCAGAGGAAGAGAATTTGGGCTGAAAACCAAGGCAAAGTGTGGGTGCATGTGGCCACCTTGGGTCACTTCAGAGAAGTACAACTACTGGGGGTGCTAGATTCCCCGCTGTTTCCTCCAGGCTCCCAGCAGTCAGAGGTTATGTCCCCTCAACCAATCTGACTAGGAGACAGTTAGGAACGTATCCTCTAAGAACATATCCAATTAAACCTGGCCCGAATTGAGGCTGCCATGACTGCCTGCCATGATGGCAGGGGGGTGGGAGGGGAGGGTGCGGGGCACTGGGTGCAGTTCGGGGGCAACCGGTTGCATATTCATGCAGCTCCCCACCCACCCTGTTGACCTGGCCCCCGGCGCATTTGTTGGCCAGCCAGACCTGGTCGGGACCGTGTTGCCAGCGGGTTTCTGACCTGGGTTGGGTTGTGATGGCGGCGCTCTGCCGTCACTTCTGTTCACACCCTTGGTTTCTCTTCTCTACCTCTTTTTAATTTTAATTTTAATACTGGAGAGAGTAATCATCCTCTCTACCTAACAGCACAGCAAACTGCCACACTAGCAGGTTAATATTCTATTCAATGACTTGTCTAGCTACTTACACATTTCCTCTTTACAATCAGCATCTCTAACTGAATGTGCTGCATCCTACACAGCGTTTTGTCACTCAGTTTGAAAGCATGGACCTAGGGTTGCTTTATACACTGCCAACCTCCCTGGAAAAGTAATGAAGAGACTTAACTCATCATTAAACCAGTGTCCTGCTATGACATCTGGTAGCAGCATCGTTTTTAAAAAAAACCCTCCCCATGAAAGAAAAAAAGGATTTCCTCCTCTTTGACCGCAGTAGCTGCTTATTCTCTTTTCCCTGTGTGTGCTACAACTGTGACACACCTGTTCCTGGTCCATTCCTGCTGCTTTAGGTTGTTTAGAACTGCTGCTAGCGGGGCTCAAGGAGAGCTACGGCAGGCTTGTCATGGAACAAGAGAATCTTGGAGCACAATGGATGCTTAACTAATGCATAAATGTTCCTTTTTCCAGCAGTCGTCTCTCCGGCATGTTGCAAGATCACAATTCAGCAGTCAAATTCAGATCCTTCATGTAGAAAGTCATAAAATAGGGTAGGGGGTTGATCGTGCTTGTCCCTAGTGGGCACATCATTTATATCAGCAAAGGAAGAACAAGGAAAAGTTTGCTACTTAGGCTCGTGTAATACATTTGTATCCTGCTCTTTGGTCTTTGGAAACGTTCATGGAAAAACTTCCTGCCCAATGGAAAATCTTGCCTGAACATTTTCATTCATTCATTCATTCATTCATTCATTCATATTTCTATGCTGCTTTAACTGCAGAGGCTCAGGGCAGCTTACAATCATAAAAACAGAATGAAAAAAGCCATTAAAATAATTAAAAAAAAACCCTGATACCCCACCCCTACATCTTCCACCCAATCTCAACCCACCCTATCCCTGCCTGTGAAATGCCTGGCCAAATAAAAAGGTCTTATATCATTTCCAGAAGATGAACATGGTTGGGCTTAGACAGACCCCCAAGGGGAGGGGGTTCCATTAAACCATCCTTGGGTGAAGGAAAATGTGCCTACCGAATTCTAGGATTCTGATCTATTCTCTTCCAGTGAGCTTTGGCGGCATCAATGAAACACATTGAAGAGATGCCATCTACCTATTTTGGATTGGATTATAATTAATCTTTAAGAACATAAAAACTGCTCTACTCTCCATCTCACCCATCGTTTGAGTTCTGACAGTGCCTGGTACCATTAATTTAAAATAAAACCTAATAACTGGAGTAATTAAAACTGATTTAATTACTTTAATCATTAAATTAAAGTAATTGTTACATTTAATTTTTTTAAAAAAAAATTTATTTAAAATTTATATCCCGCCTCTCCTGCCCACAGGGAAGCCTGATGGTGAACAACATTCATTAAAATAATATAAAATTTTAAAAACAATTTAAAATACAGTATGTGGAGAAAAGTCCCCATCCCCATCCCCACCCCTCCCCTACCCCTCGCCAAAAGACTGACGGAACAGCCAGGTCTTACATAAACGCCAAAACAGCAGGAGAGTGGGAGCCAGCCGAGCCTCCTCCGGGAGCGAATTCCACAGCACAGGGGCGACCACAGAAAAAGATCTAATATGGGTGGCCCCCCGCCTCACCCGGGGAACCTCCAAAAAGGCTCCCAAGAACGATCTCAAGGGTCGCACGGGCACATGGGGAGGGAGGCGGTCCCGCAGATAAGCAGGGCCCAGGCCATGAAGGGCTTTAAAGGTTAAAACCAGCACCTTGAATCTGGCCCGGTGCTTTATAGGCAGCCAGTGTAGAGCCCAGAGCACTGGTGTCATGTGCTCCCTGAGACCCGCCCCCGTCAGGAGATGGGCCACGGCATTCTGCACCAGCTGCAGCCTCCGGACAAGCTTCTCGGGCAGCCCCACGTAGAGCACGTTGCAGTAATCCAGTCTTGAGGTAATGAAGGCATGGATGGCAGTGGCGAGGTCGGAGTCTGAGAGATATGGCCGAAGCCGCCGAACAAGATGTAACTGCTGAAACGCACTCCCCGCCGCGGCCACAACCTGAGATTCCA
>QEPC01007720.1:854070-868900 GCA_003113815.1 Sphenodon punctatus | reverse complement strand
CCCCCCCCCCCCCACAAGTTAAACAAGTGTAATGAGACAATTTCCGCAGCAACTGACTTTCTCTCTTGCTTGATTTGTGATCATTTTTATAGGGGCCTTCAAAAGTACCTGGAGGCCGTGGGAGTTAATAAACTCAACGCTGGCCCAGTTTGCCTGCTCTGGCCTGCCTGGGTCAACGCCGAACCCCACATATCTTTTCTGGGTCTGTCAGATGTGGACTCGGTTCAAACCCCAGCGGGGTTGGCGTCCAGTCTGGAAACGTGGTCCTGGAAAGAACCAAGCCCACGAGGACCCAGGCAGGTCAACGCGAGGCGAACCAGGTGGGCGCATCTGTTTTCGTGCCCACCCGGCCCAGCTTGAGGGTCATCATGGTAGTCAGCCATGACTGCCCATCATGGCAGGGAGCAGGGTGCCGGCTGCAGTGCAGGGGCCAAACTGGCCAGCTGTGCGTTGCTGCTCACCCTCCCTCTCCAGCTGACTTATACCAGGGGAATGTTTGGTTCCATCCCTTGACTTGACCCAACCAGCGGTTGCGGAGGCGGCCATCCCAACCCCGGAAGTGCAACCGCAGCACTGTCTGGCTATATGTTTTCACCCTTTGAGCAGAGTTTTGCTCATGCTCTGCTTCTTCTTGCATGAAAGACCACTAAATATTTGAAAAAAGAAATTGAAAGGATTTGGGGGCTCATTGCTAGTTATTTTGTGACTCTTAAGGTACGATCACTGAGTCAGGGATGGGAAAGCTCTCATAATTTTGAACACTATTAGCTATCTCTTGGTGACTTTGTGAACTGGTGGAGAAATGAGATTTATATATAAAAAAATTAAAATACCAGATGTCTGCTTTAAAAAGAGAGGAATTAGAATAGTTTGCTATGTACAGAATAATCTCTATTGACCAATTGCCACGTCAGTAGAGTGTTGATGCGTTCTACTCACTGATACATTGGAGCTTGCTACTTTATACAATTAAGCATAGATCTTTTGTCAAAGGACAAGTTCTTCTTTCAGTTATAATATTCTGAAGTCTGACACAATATTACTTTCCCCCGACGTTTAGCTCTTAGTCAACTTAAAACGACAAGTGCAGACACTTTCATTTAACTCTCATGTATGCTTTCTTGATTTCTAGTGGATAGTATAACCAAAAGATACAACCTTCTTAATGATAAAAGAAGAATCAACTTGTACGATGGGCCTTGTTGTAAAATACTGTTTTCAGAAGGCTGAGACCGAAAACAATATAATCATTATTTTTACTTATGTTTAAAAAACATCAAAGCCCGATTTTTAATAACATCCTCAAACTTGTTTTAGTCTAATGTATACGCGAAGTTCCACTTCAATAGTATATTTAAGCTAAGCTCATATATTGCCTGTAGTCAAGTAACTCATTCATTCTTAGAATGTTTGTATGCTCCTATTGCTTACTATGAAAATGAGTAGGTTCTTTAAATAAAAAACAGATACAAACTTATACACTAAATATAAATACACACATGTATATATGACATACTTATACATACAAGACATACTTGTGTCAGATAGAAAAAACATCTTAGAGAAGACGGTGCAATAAAAAAACCTTACCTGCTTATTCAGAAAAAAAACACAAGATTATTAATGCAGTTACATTTTATGAAATGCACAGGCAACTAGCACAAAAGGGGAAAGAAACAGAGAGAAAGATTTGTCCAGCTGGCTGGGCACTAGAAAGAGAAGCTGCAGGAAGATTTGAGTCTCACCTGTTCTTTGCAAACTCTCTGACTTTGTCTCTAGCGAATTCAGTTCCTGCCTCTAAATCCTTTAAACCAAATCCTTGAAACCAATCGGTTTCATTTGTCTAGGTGGCCATGCTCACTTCTGCTGGTTAGTGGTGAGCATCTTTGTTAGCAGCTATCACACACAACAAAACGGAGCAAAATAACACGAGTGCATTATTAACACTCCAATGTGGCCCCGCCCCCTCTATCCCAGAATTCTTTCTCTACGTGTTCTTATTGATCAGAGTTACGCAGCCTGTTTGTCACCTGGGAATTAACAATCCCATGTTTTATTTGGCCATTGATCTCTTTAGCCAAATTGTTGCTGCAATCTCTTTGACCTTTTGAGGTGTTTATGACAAGGTGTTTGGAGTTAATTGCACACATAAAAGATGAAAGCCCTGAGGTCAAGTCTAATGTCCCTGACAAGCTTCCTTCCAAAACCATACTTGGATGCAAGAGAAGCAGATTTCTGCTACTATTCTCCCTAGAAACAGAATAGAGGAAAATTCCCTATGGCCCGCTCACCCAGGAGTGGGGAATTCCCTCTGTCCCAGTGACCCAGGAGCAAGGGATTCCCCCAGCGTCTGCTCACCTAGGAGTGGCGGATTCCCCCTGCACCAATGATCCTTCCCAGTGATCCAGGAGCAAGGGATTTCCCATGGCCCACTCACGCAGGAGCAGGGGATTACCCCTATCCCAGTGATGCAGGTGCAAGGGATTCCCCATGGCCCACTCCTGAGTGGGAGATTCACTCTGTCCCTGTGACCCAGGTGCAAGGGATTCCCCATGGCCCACTCACCCAGGAGAGGGGGATTCCCCCTATCCCCCAGCTGGTCCGGAGGCTGCAGCTGGTGCAGAATGCCGCGGCCCGTCTCATTACGGGGGCAGGCCGCAGGGAGCACATGACACCAGTGCTCAGGGCTCTGCACTGGCTGCCTATAAAGCACCAGGCCAGGTTCAAGGTGCTGGTTCTATCTTTTAAAGCTCTTCATGGCCTGGGCCCTACTTATCTTCGGGACCGCCTCACTCCCCATGTGCCTGTGCGACCTTTCAGATCGTCCGTGGGAGACTTTTTGGAGGTTTCCCAGGTGAAGCGGGTTAGATCTTTTTCGAGGGCTGCCCCTGCGCTGTGGAATTCGCTCCCGGAGGAGGCTCGGTTGGCACCCACTCTCCAGTTATTTCGACGTTTATGTAAGATCTGGCTGTTTTGCCAGGACTTTGGCGTGGGGTTGGGTGGGGGAGGGAGTTTTCTTTCCCTGCATAATGTGGGCTTTTTAACTGTTTAAAATGTTTTATTGATTTTTATATTTGTTGTTTGCTGCCCCGGGCTGCCCTGTGGGCAGGAGGGGCGGGATAAATTTTTAAATATAAATAAAATCCCAGTGACCCACTTGCAAGAGATTCCCCATGGCCCACTCACCTAGGAGTGGGGGATTCCCCCTGTCCCAGTGATCCAGAGCAAGGGATTCCCCATGACCCACTGAACCAGGAGCGGGGGATTCCCCCTATCCCAGTGACCTGGATGCAAGGTTCCCCACCCATCCCTGGCCTACATCATCCCAATAGCTTCTTCTGGTCTTAAAATCTATCAATCTGTATATTTCTTATCTGACACTTTTGACAGTACCCTCTTTCCCTTCTGTTTTCATTCCGTTGGGTATCTGTTTTGGTTATTTCATATTGGTTATTCAGTTTTTCGGTCATTTCAGTATTTTGGTTATGCCATTTCGGCAGTCTTGGCCCGATGGCACATTGACAAAACAGAAATAATAAAAACACCGAAAAGCCTAAATAACCAAATGGGAAAAACAGGGGGGGGAAACAATGCAAAATGAAATATCTTAAACAAACAAACAAACAAACAAACAAAACAAAAAGCCCATGTATTTGAATATCTGTTTTGGTCATGGGTATTATTCAGATATTTGAAGGACTAACTGAAAGTGTGAATAAAATCTGCAAATAAGAAATCGACTACCCATTTCAGCTCTACATCAACCAAAGAAACTCAACTCTCCACCAAAAAGTAAGAACTATCATACCGGCTGCAAAGAGTTTTCTTCACTGGGTGTCTTTAGAAGGACACCTGCTCCACCTCTGCCCCACCTCACCCTTGGGTGACCCATCCATGTAAAGGCAGATCACCCAAGAATGAGGCAGAGCAGAAACAGAGCATGTGCAGGACCATCCAGGAGCACTGCAAGGATGGCCAAACCCATAGCACCAGTCAGTGGCGGAGAAGCGGTCCCTCTAAAGGGAGGACAACTGCTGCATCTCCACTCCTGGCCACAGGTTGCCCCAGCAACCGCCGTAGAGCTATGAGCAGCAGCCTAGAGTGGCTGCTGGTCCTTCCACAACTCTATAGTGCACTGGTGGGGGGTGCACAAGGACAGATGGAGGTCCGCAGCAGTGGCTGCCTCCATGTAAACCATAGAATCATAGCGTTGGAAGGTACCTCAGAGGACATCTAGTCCAGCTTCAATGGAGGAAACCTGCAGCTACGCATCCCCGACACATGGCTGTCCATCCTCTGTTTGAAAACCTTCAGCGAAGGAGAGCCCACCGCCTCCCTAGGTAATTTGTTCCACTGTCAAACAGCTCTTACTGTTAGGACGTTCTTTCTAATGTTTAACTGAAATCTGCTTTCTTGTAATTGCATCCTATTATGTCTAGTCTTGCCTTCAGGGGCAAGGGAGAACAAGCCTTTGCCATCCTCACTGTGACAGCCCTTCAGGTAGTGGAAGATCACTATCATGTCTCTCCTTAGTCTTCTCTTCCCTAGGCTAAACATACACAGCTCCTTCAACCTTTCCTCATAGGACTTGGTTTCCAGATCCCTGACCATCTTTGCTGCCCTCCTCTAGACCTGTTTCAGTTTGTCAATGCCCTTCTCAAAGTGCAGTGCCCAGAACCGGACACAATACTCCAGATGAGGACTGACCAGCGCAGAATAGAGTGGAACCATTACTTCTTGTGATTTGGAAATGATGCCTCTGTTAATGCAGCCTAAGATTACATTAGCCTCTGTGTGTGTGTGTGTGTGGCTGCACCACACTGCACTGCTGACTCATGCTCAGTCTGTCATCAATTACAAGCCCCAGATCCAATGTATTGCTGGCAAACCAGATATTTGTACATTTGATTTTTCTTACCTAAATGCAGAACTTTACATTTATCTCTGTTGAACTTAATTTTGTTAGTTTCAGCCCAGTTGTCCAACTTATCGAGATCATTCTGAATTTTATTTCTGTCTTCTAACGTGTTGGCTGTCCCTCCCAGTTTTGTGTCATCTGCAAATTTAATAAGCATCCCCACTACTCCCTCATCCAAGTCATTAATAAAGATATTGAACAGTACCGGGCCCAGGACAGAGTCTTGTGGAACCCCACTCGACACCTCCCTCTAGATTGATGAAGAACCATTGATGAGCGCTCTTTGAGTATGGTTCTTTAACCAGCTGTAAAGTCACCTAGTGGTATATCATCGAGCCCACATTTTACCAGCTTCTTAACAATATCATGGGAGACTTTGTCAAAGGCTTTGCTGAAATCAACATATATTATGTCCACACCATTCCCATGATTCACTAAACTAGTAACTCGATCAAAAAAGGAAATAAAATTAGTCTGGCATGACTTAGGATGTGTGCCCATGTTACACAATCTCACGTTAATTTTGATCTAGCGTGAGATTGTGTGTAATGTGAGATCAACATGGGCTGCAACATGACCACCTTGATCTTTTTCACATTTGTTTTTCACAACAGATTTGTGCCCATGTTCGGGTCCCCCCGGGGTCTGATTCTCTATTGGGTCTCTGGACCCGATTCTGTGGTCCTCTTTCGTGACCTGGGCTTCTCTTGGGTTGGGTGGGGGAGGGTACCTGGGGTTGCCTCCCTACCATCCTCCCTGGCCTGCAGCCCAGCACTCACCTGGCTGGCGGTGGAGTGGCTCTGGTCGCGCACCCCAAGCCTAGCGCGTCGGGAGGTTCTTCTGTGGGCACAGCCTGAGGAAGGCCCTGATGCTCTGGGCTCGGGTTGAGCTGCTGGAATCGCTCCACCGCTGGCTACGCAAGTCCCCCGGATCCTGAACTCACCCGGCCTACCCAGCAGCAGGAAAATCCTGGTGCAGCGGCTGCGCTGAAGTTCCCCTGTTGCTGAACAGGCCAAATGAGTCCCTCCCTGGGCTAGGCTAGGTTGGGGGGAGGGGGGAGTTTCCCTGCGGTTGCCCCCGCCCCACCCTCCTCTACCTCCCTAGGGAATTTCACGTTAGTTTAACTAACGTTAAATTTGAAATGCACTGTACACATTCAAATTTAATGTTAGTTTCTAGTCAAGTCATGTGAGTGACAGGACTGAATTTTCAGCCCTGTCATCCAGGATGAAATTAACATGAATTTCCCCTGACGAATGAGGAAGGCTGTTTGCCCATGTTACAGAAGCTAAGGTTAATTTCTATCTAACATTAGATTCTGTAACATGGGCAAGCAGCAGCCTTAGTCTTGACAAATCCATGCTGACTTCTAGTAATCACAGCATTATTTTTAGGTGCGTACAAATTAACTGCTTTATAATCTGTTCTAGTATCTTTCCAGGTATTGATGTCAGGCTGACTGGTCTATAGTTTCCCAGATTGTCCTTTCCCCCCTTTTTGAAGATAGGGACAACATTTGTCCGGCTCCAGTCCTCCGGCACCTCACCTGTTCTCCAAGAGTTCTCAAAGATGATAGATAGAGGTTCTGAGAGTACATCAGCAAGTTCCTTCAGTACCCTAAAATGCAATTCATCTGGCCTTGAAGACTTGAACTCATTTAGAGTAGCTAGGTATTCTCTGACCAACTCTTTATCTATCCTGAGTTGCAATCCTTTCCCCTCATCCTTCATGCTACTTTTGCCAGGCTGGACACAGTTTCCCTTTTGGGAGAATATGGAGGCAAAATAGGAGTTGAGCAGTTCGGCCTTCTCTTTGTCACCTGTTAACATTTCACCATCTTCATCAAGCAGAGGATCTATCACTTCCTTTTTCTTCATGTTACTTCTAACATACCTGAAACTCCCCTTTTTGTTGTTCTTAGTATCCCTCGCTAGTCTCAACTCATTCTGTGCTTTGCCTTCCTGACACCATCCCTACAAGCCTGGGCTACTTGTCTGTATACGTCCTTTGTGACTTGTCCTATTCATTTCTTATATGTGTCCTTTGAAATTCTCAGCTCATCAGTAAACATTTTGTGCAGCCACATTGGTTTCTTTCGATGTCTCCCCTTTTTCTCTCTCACTGGAATTGTTTGTGATTGTGCCTTCGTATCTCATTCTTCAGCAACTCCTAGGGGTGCGCGTGTCATGTTCATTATATCGATAACAAAAACGAAAATTGTCATTTTCGCTTTCGTTATTGCACTAATGAAAATGACAAAAATAATAACAAAATCAATAACGATAACAAAAGTCATTATTTATTTCGTTATTGCCTGGCAGGCGTTTTTTGGAGGGAAATGTGGAGAGGGGAGGAGGGAGCAGACATCTCGGAGCCAGAAACAGTGTTAAACTCTTGAACTGGGAGGGGAAGGACCTGGTGGATGTATTTCTGGCCAATGAGCAGTGCAAAGCAGGTTGCAGCAGTTGGATAGCACCCTGTGATTCCTCAATGCCTCTGCCTCCCAGAACCAATCTGGAGGGCTCTGAGGGAGGGCACGCGTTTGCAGAAGTTGCTGGTGCTTGCACTAGAAATCCTCCCATATATATATCCCTGCAATCCCTTATTCCCTTCCCTATTACCCAATCCTTAGGTACACACACACACACACACACACACAGATAGATAGATAGATAGATAGATAGAAATATGGATATGGATATAGAGGTAGTATAGTTTATAGATAGATAGATTAGATTATAGATATAGAATAGAGATAGATTAAAGATAGTAGGTATACCTCTGATCTTTCCTTTTCCCTTCCCCGTCTGTCTCCCCCTGTCCATATATTATATAGATATAGATATTAGTTGTATATATATAGATTAGATATCTAGATACTAGGATGTTATATATTAGGATTATAGGATAGGAATGTTTTGTGTTATACATAGGTTGGGTTTATCTTAGATTCTGTATATATTTGATAAACAAAACTACATAGTCTGTACAGTATATATTATTGTGTGCAGTTTTTCTGTATCACAATGAGAAGGGGAAGGAGTTCAACTTTTGACAATAATTCTTCATTGGCGCACGAAATTGATATTGATACCAATAATGATACCAAAAATAAAATCTTCATTTGAAATCAATACCGATAACGACCGTGATAACGGAAAACAACATTTCATTATTAACGAAAACTAAAATGACACATTTTAATAACAAAAATGATAAAGAAAAATGAAAACCGACATGGGGTCCTGGTGTACACCCCTAGAAACTCCCACCCATCTTGGACTTCTCTTTCCTTTAGTTTATCTAGCCATGAGATTCTCCACGGCCAGAGCAGACCCCGAGGCAGCATCCCCCGGGTCCATCTAAAAACACCCATTCTGTGCTGTGCTTGTTGCCCCCCTAAATATCAAAGCACATGCAACCAAAGAGTATTTTCAGACGTTACGAGATCACGCTCAACCACGGACAATCCCCTGTAACGTTACAGGACCATCCGCCACCACAGGGGATTGTCCATGGTTGAGCGTGATCTCGTAATGTCTGAAAATACCCTCCGTGACGGAGCCAATAGACGCCCGTCATGTCTGAAATCATCCAGAGTGTCTTGTGGTACACATTCCATAGTATACGTACACACACACACACAACCATCATGGAAGTGCCCCACGTTGGTCTCACCGTAAACAGATCTTCGACCTCGCCCATCTTCAGAAGCAACATCAGTAGGGAAGAGATTGTAAACCCCTTTGGACAGGGACCTGGTGTAGCTATCATAGGTGCAGCAGGTGCAGCCACACTGGGGCCTCCAAGCCTGGGGGCCCCGCATGCATGTAGAATGCATACGCACTCTGGAGAGAGTGTCCCAGAAGGAGGCCCATTGCTATGTAGCTTAGGATTGTACAATGCCTGGTACATAGATAGTCCCATCTATCTGAGGGATCGCCTGGCTCCCCATGTCCTGTTGTGACCTCTCTGATCAGTTGGGGGCGCCTTCCTGGAGATTCCAGTATTTTGCTGGGTCTTGACTATGAGGAAGGCGTTCTCAGCCATCGCACATCTGTTACGGAACTCCCTCCCCCACAAGGTCTGCTTGTGTTCAAGCCTGGTGGCCTTCCGGAGGCAACGTAAGACCATTTTTTTCCATTGGGTCTTTGGCAGCAGGGACTGAAGGGTGGTGGTGGTGGCGATTTAAGGGGGAGGGTGGGTTGGGGGATAGGGATTAGGTGGGAGGTTGTTGGCGAGTGTGGGTTGGGTCTTGGTGGGATTGTATGTTAAATGCTTTTATAGTGTATTTTATCATTTTTTGTAAGCTGCCCTGAGCCGTCGGGGAAGGGAGGGATATAAATATGAATGAATAAATAAATAAGAGAGAAAGCGAGAGCAGAGTAGATCTGAAACCTGAAGGTGGAGAAGACCGGAGAAGACCGGTCGCACTCAGGCAGGGAGGGAGAGGACATCACAAATGGGCACACACTTCTATTGGCAAACCCTACCAAAGTCCACGTTCCTTTTGGCCAGCCATTCACTCGAATCATAAATATCCTTTCCATAGGTTTGGGGGAGAGTGAGCACCTAGAGCCCTCACCCTGTCCTTAACAGGAAGCCTTGTCCTTTGACCTTTGGAAAGCCTTGCGCCCAACATCTGATGGGTGGAAAAGTCACGGATACTGGTGGCTGGCAGAGTAGTGGCAGGGTCCGGCTCCAGCCTTGAGGGCACGTAGCTTGGGTGGGATGTTCTCTTCCTTTGCTTCCCACCCCATCACAGGGAAGGGGCTCCAGAAAGGGCCTGCTACCTGGGGCTGGGCTGCTTCCTAGGGTGGCCATACCTCCCCTTTAAAAGAGGACACTTATGAAAAATACATGTTGCAGGGCTGCATTGGTTCCAGTGCAGCCCTGCACCATGTATTTTTCATAAGTGGTCTCTTTTAAAGGGGAGGTACGGCCACCCTACTGCTTCCCCATGCCAGGCCCCATTGGTCTGCATGCTTTGATTTGTGGGAGCTGAGCCTCATCTACTGCTAATCACAGGAGGATAGCTAGGAACCCTGGTGCAGAAGATGGAACGGGGCCCCCCATGGTCCTCCTCCCAGCAGCAGGGGGCAGCTGTACTGGGGAACATGGGCTTCCCAGGCTCGAGGGCCCCAGTACAGCTGCGTGGCCTTTCCCTATTCTAGCTACGTCCTTGGCCTAATCACCTCAATTGCTCTTCTACTCACCAGCCCAAGCACTGCCATTTGCAAGCCACCCTAGAGGTGCCTTGGCAGTCACCGCTTGAAAGGCAACAGTCTTAGGGCTCCAACAGGCAAGGTTACAGTGTAACATCGACTGGAAAGGGAAGAGTGTGACAACGTCGGGGTCCCAAGGGGGACTTCTTTGCAGGGTCCAGCCCCAAGGAACCCAGGCCTATGCGAGATCTTCAGCCTCAGGTCTCTTTATTGCAAAGTGCACAGGGCAAACCTCTATAAGTATTAGGGCGTCTCGCTTCATGCCCCTCTGGACAAGCGTCATCCCTCCTGGGGCCTGAGGCAGAGCCTTTCCTCACTCCTGCCTCTTGCTAGTTATTCCTCTTTTCTGATCTCCAAGCTCAGTCTCATGAGCTCTGGACTGGCCCTGCCATGCCCAGGCTCAGTTGGTCTCAGGGTGTAGGTTGGAATGGGTCAGGGTGCAAGAAATGGATGTGGCCTCCCACCCCCCCGCATCACCATCCTCTCCCCTGTCTCACCCCTCCTCTCCTTCCTCCCTCCAGTGCCACTCCCTCCATTTGTTGCGCCTGAGCCCCGGAAGCCACGGCTGCGCTGCCTGTCTTGTGCTGCTGCCGGCACCGGTGCCTGCTCTGTCCTGTGCCACCCACCAGGTGGGTCCCAGATGTACTGCATGCTACAGGTACTTCCACTTCTGCTCAGTCTTTGCCTGACGTGCCACAACAGGACAGGATTTGCCCCCACCAGCTTGGCCCCAGGACAAATGTCCCTTTTGTCCCTATGATAGCTATGCCCCATAACTGGTCCCAGTCAGCCCCCTTGTTGGCCCAGCCATAAAGGCAAGCCCGGCTGTGGCCCATTAAGGCACAGTCCTGTACTGCCACAGCACCTGGGCTTCCCTAGATGGTGCTAACTCAGGCTGGTGGTAACATTCTTTAAAGGGCCAGGCTCCCTTCTAGTCTGCCCTGCTACAAACAGCAAATCCACCGCAGAATTCAAAGTGTCAGCCTTTTTCACAAAACCCAGATCCTGAACAATGTTTAAACCCAAGAAAATGCTTCAAAGATCTTGACACTAAATGAAAACAGACTTTTTTTCAAAAATTTCATTGCCAAATTGTCCAGACATTCCCATCAGCACCAACATTTTCATAACATTTTGTTGCTGTTCACAGCGAATGCTCCCCTTCCCTAAATCGTCCTTCCACCCCTCTGTCTCTTTGGCTTGAACTGCACCCACCCCCTCTGACACATTGTTTTGGGTTGCCAGTGTTTGCTTTTGGACTGTAAAAGTTGGGAAATGTAGTGTTTTTTTAAAAAAAATTCCAATTTTCTTTACAGGTCATTGAAAAAACTTCCAAAGAGGAAAAACATTTTCTGTGAAAAATTTCAACAATGTGAAAAACAATTTTTTCGATGAAAAATATTCTGACCCCCATCTGGACCCTCATGATATTGGAAGAGTGTCCGAGTTTTCTCGGTCCATATAAGCCGGTCTAAATGGACAGTGGCAATGTTAAAATTAGATACATAAAAGTCAGATTTTTTTCTTGGTGTAAATCTTCATATTCCCATTGCAGCAAATGAGTCTGCACTGATTTATGCGTATTGGCAATGGGTGTGATCCTGAAGACTATGGCAATTTTACCATGATCTTCATTGGGAACAGGATTACACCAAAGTTACCTATCTTCCCTATCTTCATTGGGACCAATTTCCAAAAAGATGTCATCGCCCACTTTTTTTAGCATAGAAAAAGATGGGTGGTATTAACCCCTTTTGAAAAGCTGACTCTTTTCAGTAATGAAATGGGAGCCAAGCTTGTTTGAAGATCTGTCCCTTGAGGATGACAATATACAAACGGCAGTCTGGGCCCTAACAACATTGCAATTACAAATCAGAAAAGACAGGATGAATTAAGACAATTAAGGACATTAAAAAGTCTTGTTGGGACATCATCCTCTTATGCGATATCACATGTGAAATCTCACGATGAGCAAGATGCAGAACCATAGTGTTCCTCGGAAAATGCAACCAGTCACCTAGTACTTTTTCTTGACCAACTAAATAATATCTGAAAGATGGCCTCCTCCTTTATGTCCCATCGCGGCCCCTGAGGTCAGCCGGAAGTACCCTCTTACATGTACAAATTGCCCAACAAGTTCACACAACAAGGGCACACAGAGAGGCGTCCTCGGTGACTGCCCCACAATTATGGAACTCCCTTCCCTTGGAGGTTCACCTAAGTCCAAGCCTACTCGTCTTCCAGAAGCAATGTAAGACTTTTCTATTAGGCCAGGTACAGGACCAACCCTAGGCATGTGCAACATGTGCACATGGCGCCACACCAGCCTGCACCTGGGGGTGGCAGCCCTGGCCGCAGCCTGGATTCTCCTCCTGCCCCCGTGAGCAAGTGTGTGGGACCCTAAAGGGTAAGTGGTGGGACTGATAAGGTGCGATATGAAGACAAATTATGCAAATAGGCAACAAATTATTTTAAATTAAGCAAATTAGGCCCCACACCAACACTTGGCACATGGCCCCGCATGGTTCTGGGGCCGGCCCTGGCCAGGCATTTGGCAGGCAAGGATATGGTTTGGAATAGGGGATTTTAAATTGGTTTTATTTGTGTGTCCTTTTAAAGAATACATATACTTTAAAAACATATTGTAATCTGCCCTGAGCCCTGGAAATAGGGTGGGATACAAATTTAAATAAATCAATAAAATAGTTTAGAAATCAGATTTGGATGCAGAACTGGGCAGCGGGGGGAGGAGTCCTGTGGGCAGGGGGGGATGTCTAATTAAGAGAATCAGTTTTGGCCTCATGTGGGTTTCTGCTGAGTTATTGGAGGAAACCATACTTTACAGCTCCTGCAGCTGTTGATTTCCCACAGCTAACCAGCACATGTTCACTCGGCTCCCCAGTAATTTTCAAGGCCTGGCTTCCTTTAAATGATAAGGCCTGAGGTGCTTGGCTTATTCACATCTGCTGCTTTTCTTTGGGCCAATCAAACAGTTCTGCAGTCTAGTAGTAATGGGGCCTTAGAAAGGAAAACAATTATTTCACTCGAAAATCTATTGATCTATGTCCTGCATTGCCTGGAGTGCTTGGGGGGCAGTACGGTTGTTGGAAACAATCTGAGATCAATTTGAGGGATTACTGAATCGGCAGATAACCATAACTAAAACGGAGCATTCTTGTGTTTAGACGACTGTATCTTTTGCTGCTGTGAGGATGCTGACTGTGTTCTGAAACAAAGGTCAGCAGGATCGGTTCCTCCATGCCGCTGAAACGCGTCTCACTTCTAGAGAGAAACTAGAAACTAGAGACATACAAGGAGCCTCCTTTATTCAACCCCAGCATAAAGCTAGGCCCGATTTCCCCCCACAGGGGTGGGGCAGGCATAGCTCAAGTGGTAAGAGTGTGTGCTTTGCATGTATAAGGTCCCAGGTTCAATCCCCAGCATCTCCACCTCAGGATCTTTGGTAGCATGTCTGAGGGAGGGGATCCCAGGTAGCACACCAAGATGGCCTCTGCTGGAGACCCTGGAAGACCCAGATTTGGACCTGAATTTGAAACCCTGGCTGCCGTGTCAGGTTGTGACAATACTGGGCTAAGATGGACCATTGGTCTGACTCAGTTAGGCAGTTTAGTTTCAGATGCATTGGGCCTGGTGTTAAAATAGCTGGACACAGAAGAACCATGTACAAAGCCAGAGGCTGCAATCCACCAACTGCTTACTCCACTTACTCCCTGCAGGCTTGGTTTGTGGACCACAGTCAGAGATTGCAATCCTACTGAAATTAATGGTAAAACTCCAGTTGGCTTTAAATGGACAATGATTGCATCCGGAGTCATTTGCACCTGTCAGCTAAGCGTCTGCCTGCTCTGCTTTCTGATTATGGGACTTATTTTAGTCCCTGGTTTGGGCCTGTTGCGTAGGGAGACTAATGACTAATTATGCCAACAGCGAGCAGGGAGAACTTTATAATATTAAAGCAATTGATTCCTCTCATCTTTATTAACTAACCTGGGTCAAGGCTAGGGCGCTGCTGTTGTTTATTTTATATTTTAGCTTATTTTGCTTTATATATCACCAACAATGTGCCTGGCACTGAACAATGGTTAATTAGGGAGAGGGGTCTGCTCCTGCCCCTGGAGACTTACTATTTAGGGTGGAAAACAGAGAGGAAACAAGGAAGAAAGCCTATAGGGAAAGATGGGGTAACTGAGTGGATAAAGTGCTGGACTTGGTTCTGGGAGACCAAGGTTCAAATCGTGGTTTATCATCAGGGGTCCCAGTTTTCTCTGCCAAAAAATTAGATATTGTCTAAACCCCACCCCAAATTCTCTGATTAAAAACACCAAAAGCCATGGGTTTTGGCCATTAAAATTAGAAAGTGTTTATTGCAAATGATTCGTTTTTGGTGACAATTGGATGAAGTGCTACCACTGCCACTCAATAACAAAATAAAACAATATCCCACATCAGCCAGGCCTGGCATGGAGCCCAAGTCTTTCCCTCTGCATGTGGAGGGCGTGTGTGTGTGCTGCTCCAACCCCTTCCTCCCCGCCAGCCCCGGCACGGAGCCCAAGTCTCTCCCTCTGCATGTGGAGGGGGGGGGGAACGTGCTGCTCCAACCCCTTCCTCCCCGCCAGCCCTGGCACGGAGCCCAAGTCTCTCCCTCTGCATGTGGAGGGGGGGGGGA
>QEPC01007720.1:831118-844697 GCA_003113815.1 Sphenodon punctatus | reverse complement strand
TAGGAAGGGGAACAGAGGGAGAGACAAGGGGTCTAACATTCATGAAGATGCGAGGTCTCAAGTGCACGTACTTGGCTTGGTTACGATGAGAATGACAGCAGGCAGGTCCACGTGGCAATGATAAGGGTAAACAGACTATAGGTATAGGAAATAGTGGCTCAGCAGGATAAAGAGTCAGAGCAGAGCTAAAGAGGTGAGTTTTAAGGAGAGATTTGAAGGTATGAAGGGAGGGGGCAAGGCGTATGTGGACAGGGAGGGAGTTCCAGGCATGCGGGGCAGCAAGTGAGAAGGGACGAAGGCACTTAGGGAAGGCGTGGAAGGGTGAGAGAAGGGACAGAGGAGGAGTGAAGTGCATGGGCTGGAGTATGGAGGGCGATAAGTGCAGAGAGGTAGGGGAGAGCAAGGTTGTGAAGAGCTTTATGGGTGAAGACTAGAAGCTTGTGCAAGAACTCTTTGTTATTGTTCTTGCCATGCAGAGCTTGCAATAGGATTGGGATCCTGCTCTCCCAGGCTCCAAGTCCAGCACCTTAGCCACTAGGGTGCACTGGCTCTTACAACATAATGAGATATGAGGGTCCAGGAAAAAAATTAAATGAAAACTTCCACAAAAAAGTTGTTGTTTTGAAAAAAAGTTTTTTTTAAAACTGCACTGGCTCTTAAAGCTGGGTGCACTGGCTCTTACAACATAATGAGATATGAGGGTTCAGGAAAAAAATAAAATGAAATAAATGAAAAAATAAAATAAAATTTCTTTCTAGGATGTAGGGGGAAAATGCAAAAAGAAAAACCCAAACCACATTTTCTTCTGTATGTTTCTGTCTAACCCTCCCCCCTACTTGCCCCCCCCAATCTTCACATATCACGTTCGGACACATATTTTCACTTAAGAACTCTGGTAGCACAAAAGGAGCCCATAATGGAGCACCGGAGGATGCTAACAGGTAAGATTTTCACTCTCAATGCAAAATTACTCAACTGTGAGCTGAATAGTTTTAAAGAGGGGGAGGGAATTGTTCTCAGGGTCTGCCCACCGGACCCAGAGTAAATCAGGATCCTTAACACATTTGTGTGACTATCACAGTTCATTTGAGTGCTAGCACAATTACAGAACTCCCCTACCGTAGGGATTTGTTTTAGGATGAACTGGCTTATCTTTGGGAAGCGAGGTAAGACCTTTCTGTTTGACCAGGCATTAGGCAGTCGGGGACGGGGCTTAAGGGCCTGGGGAAAAATTTTAAGGAGGTTTTTATTGTGTTTTGTATATGCTGTAAGCCACCCTGAGCCTTAGGGGGAAGGGCTGGGTATAAATTTGAATGAATAAATACATAAACAGAACACTGCACCTTTACTAATTAGAAACGGTGTGAAATTCAGGTATCATAAAGGATTGTGCATCCTCTAATTAGCCAGGATTTAGAAGATGACAGAAAATCAAGGTTTTGATGGCCAGACTGAGAGAGGTCGGTGTGTATTGCAAGGGGTGAATGAATAGGAATTTCAGAAGGTGATACAGATTCATAGTAGCACGTATGCATGTAGGATGCATCATTTATTACACACCCTCTTCGTTTAAGGGACTAATAAAAAAGGGTGTTTTCAAACGTGACAATGGCACAGTTTAACCCGCTCCAGTGCCACCCTCCTGTTCAAATGTGCCTGCCAGCTGTTAGCACTGTCTGGCTCCCAACCATGGTGGGGGCTAGCCTGAGCTGTGACTCGGGGAAATCCCTGAAGTCATAGCCCTGGCTAAGTTCAACCCCGGTCAGGACAGAGTCAGCCACCGGACCCAGAGTAAATCAGGCTGTCATGTCTGATAGCCCGCTGTACTTACTGCGTTCCCACGTGGAGGGGGAAGCCGGGCGTCATGGTGGCTATCATTGACCACCATGGCCGCCTGTCAGCCAGGGGGGTGGGCCGTTCAGCAGGGGGGGAAAGGGGGGCTAGGCAGATGCATGTCTATGCATCTCCCCACCCCAGCTGCCGTCGTGTTCGTTCAGTGGCCGGGCCGAGTCCCGGCTGGAGTGACCGCTCCCGCCATGGCCCAGAGAACTCCACGACGGAGGTGGGTGCCATCACTTATGAAAACACCCTTAGACATCTTATTAGGGAGATGCTGATGGCTTTCTTCATTGCGTGCTGGAAGACAGAGTTATATCACATCCATCGACACCACCTGTCTCACATTGTTTATGAGCCAGACCTTGAAAAACAGGACTGGGAATGATGGATGCGCAGTGCATGAATCGGACAGACATCTGAGATCGCTGGCCAGATATATGGCAGGACGAGTCAAAGTCATTCTCTTTCTGCCCTAACAGAAGTCCAGTCCTTCCACGACAGGGCACAACAGTTTTGAAAACAGCAGCAGAGGACAATCTCATAGAAGTGGGGTTTGAAGATAACTATTTGAACTCAGTTCCTTATTGAATGATGAAAATTAGTACATAAGATCATCAGAAGTGCCATACAGGGTGAGACCAATTGTCCATCATCCCAGCATCCTGTCTCCAACAACGGCCAATCCAAATCTCTTCAGAGAAGTACCCAACAGGTCACAACGGAGTGATCCCTTCCCTGCTGTTTACTACCATCTTTCGACAAGATGGACTGCTGATATCCCATCCTCTTGCTAGCCTGGTGTTCCAAGGAGACAGATTTCTCTGTTCTGAGCCTGCTGTTTAATATGTGTGGTTTGAATCTGGTGGAGTGACACCCAATAATCAATCCTTCCAAGCTTCCCTCCTCGCCCCCTGGCCCTTTGCCTTCCAACCTCTTCACACCTCTGCTTCTTGTATAGGGTTAGGCTGGATTCCTAAGGAATTTTTGATCCCACATCTAATTTCAACCAAATTTAGGAGAGGGACACAAGACCCGAAGGCAAAAAGGACTCAATCCTTTGTATCACATTTCTGGAGGGGAGATGTGTCTCCCTTTGTATTTATTCTTATTCTTATTCTTATTCTTATTCTTATTCTTATTCTTATTCTTATTACAAGCATTTGTATAGTGCCAGCAGTGTACCTGGTGCTTTACATAGCAATGAGAAAGATGCGGCCCCTGCCTATGGCTTACAATCTAATAGACTAGGAGGGGGGAGACAGCGATAGGGGACATGTGGAAAGACAAGGGATAAAAACATTCAAGTGGATGCAGAGTCTCAGGTGCACGTGCTTGGCTTGGTTGCAGTTAGGCGGACAGTAAATGTTGAGAGGGGAGTACTAGCGGGCGTTGGGGAAGACGGTGAGGAAGAGGTGGAGTAGCCAAACAATCCCATTGTCTTACATTAAGCATTGTCCCCCCCACTCCTCACCTTAGGAAACCAGGTCTGCTACACAGAAATATTTGTTCTTCTATATCAGTCTGTTTTGGAGCACTCTGTTAATGCAAGTCGGGACAATACATTTATTTCCAGTTATGTTTTTAAGGACCCCAGTTCTTCCTGACACGAGCACCTCATCCTTTCTTTCAGTGAGAATTTCCTAGCAATTGCCATTGGGTGTCCTTAGACAGATCCAGGGGTGGCCACCCTTGGACCTGTGTGCAGCCCCCCCTGTGCCGGGTTTATATGGACCTGGAAACTACCACGGCCTGCACTCCACCCACGCGGCACCCCTTCCCCCACACCATAGAGTGCTGGACGGATTGCCCACCACTCTAGGCTGTCACCTGCAGCTCTATGGCGTTCCTTGTGGCACCTCCCGGCTGGGAACGGAGCTTCAGTGGCTGTCCGTGAGTAGACAATCTGAAGCTCTGCCTCCAGCTGGTGCCCCAGGTTTGGGAAGCACTCTAGGATGTTCTGGAGCACTGCTAGCGCGGCTGGAGTGCCTGCTCTGCTCTGCCTGCACATCTGGTGGCCTGCTTTTAGACGGAGCGGCCACTCAGCTGTGAGGCGGAACTGAGCCATGGGTGCTGTCCATGTAACCATAGTAACAATTGTACCATAGAATGCAGCAGCTACGGAAGAGCAGGTGGTGAGGCCTGATCCCTGAGCTCAGTGAGCATGGAAGATGCATGTTTGAAAATGTCCATTTAAAAAGATGGATATTATATAGGGCTGATGTGTGAAGCTTGGCAAATGAGTGGCGCTGGAAGTTGCTGTTCCGAAGAACGACTTCTGCATCTCTGTAGCAATGGAGGACATCCCCAATGAACAAGAGACCACGTAACCTATTAAACTGCCAGCGCACACGTGCCTGCAGATTAGCCAAGATTAGCCCTCATGGCATTCCCCAAAATTCCCACCCCGAGATGCTCGGAGGCAGGATGGGGCAGCATATAAATTTTAATATGAATAAATAAAATAAATTTTGAAACATGACGCCGTGCGTGGAGACACAAACACACGTACGTGGACACTGGCAACCAATTAAATGGCCATGAGAACACTGACCCTTGCAGGGCTATTGATTTGTTTCCGATTGCCCTGCTCTTCCGTAGCTGCTGCCTTCTATGGTACAATTGTTACTATGGTTACGTGGACAGCACCCATGGCTCAGTTCTGCCTCACAGCTGAGCGGCCGCTCCATCTAGACCAACCCTCTGCTTGGATTCAGGATGAGGAGAGCTACAACATCCCCAACAGATGGTTGGCCAGCCTCTTCTTGAAAGCCTCCAGTGATGGAGAGACTACTACCTCTTAGGCAACTTGTTCCATTGGATATTTTCAGACGTTACGAGATCACAGTCAACCACAGTGAACCACGGTCAATTTCGCTGCGGGCCAAAGCACCCTGAACATCTGTTTGGCGGCCGCCAGATGTTCACCACAGCCGATTCCCACATGGGGTCAATTTCAACCACGTTTCCTGGGCTCCCCATGGACTGAACTCTGAAAGCGTGGTCAAAGTGATTCCCGGCAGGAAGCAACAAAAAGTAACGTCTGGCTGGCGATCATGGCCCGGAATCCCCGGCGGGATTCCAGGCTGTGGTCAAAGTGCTGTCTCCCCAGAGGGCAGGCGGCGTGGGAGCGTGGGGGTGTGTGAGGATGTGCGGACGCACGTTGCGCCACGTGGCCCCGCCCCTCCCCGATTCCCCGCCGGGATCAGCCGGCATGTCTATTCGGGCCATTTTTTGACCACGGGGGATGGTTATTTCATTCACCCCCGCCGGGGATTCACTGGGACGAATTGGGACGGCGTAACATCTGAAATCACCCACAGCCGCGCAACTCTTACTGTTAGGACGTTGATCCTGAAATTTAATGGAAATTTACCTTCTTGTAATTTGAGCCTATTATTTCTACTCTAGTCTTACCCTCTGTGACAATGGAGAACAATTCCATGCCATCTTTGTGGTGACATTTAAAAATAATATAAATATTTTGTAAAAAGTCTTTAAATAGAGCCAATAATATACATCTAACAATGAAATATTTGTGCCACTTTCTACTGTTATAATTGGATCTCTTCACAACCCATGTTCAATACAATAATTGGCCAAAGAAATCCTGATTGGATCCCCAAAAGGCAGAATTAGGCAATGGAAGAGACCAGCTGCAAGATGGATGGATGAAATCTGAAGTTGGCAGGCGTTCAGTGTACAAGGATGGAGTGCAGTGTACTGATGGTCTTCTGCGTACGGATGGTCTCCTGATCAGAAACAATCAAGGATATCTAAGGATGCAGTCCGGTTCTCATTCAAGTCAATGGCTCACTCTCGTTAACTTCAGTGGGTGAACATAACACTCTAAAGGAGATCAAAGAGGCAACTAATTTCAATAGGACAGCAAGAATTGGTTACTTGCACAGAAATTGGTTGAAAGCCGANGACAGCGATAGGGGACATGTGGAAAGACAAGGGATAAAAACATTCAAGTGGATGCAGAGTCTCAGGTGCACGTGCTTGGCTTGGTTGCAGTTAGGCGGACAGTAAATGTTGAGAGGGGAGTACTAGCGGGCGTTGGGGAAGACGGTGAGGAAGAGGTGGAGTAGCCAAACAATCCCATTGTCTTACATTAAGCATTGTCCCCCCCACTCCTCACCTTAGGAAACCAGGTCTGCTACACAGAAATATTTGTTCTTCTATATCAGTCTGTTTTGGAGCACTCTGTTAATGCAAGTCGGGACAATACATTTATTTCCAGTTATGTTTTTAAGGACCCCAGTTCTTCCTGACACGAGCACCTCATCCTTTCTTTCAGTGAGAATTTCCTAGCAATTGCCATTGGGTGTCCTTAGACAGATCCAGGGGTGGCCACCCTTGGACCTGTGTGCAGCCCCCCCTGTGCCGGGTTTATATGGACCTGGAAACTACCACGGCCTGCACTCCACCCACGCGGCACCCCTTCCCCCACACCATAGAGTGCTGGACGGATTGCCCACCACTCTAGGCTGTCACCTGCAGCTCTATGGCGTTCCTTGTGGCACCTCCCGGCTGGGAACGGAGCTTCAGTGGCTGTCCGTGAGTAGACAATCTGAAGCTCTGCCTCCAGCTGGTGCCCCAGGTTTGGGAAGCACTCTAGGATGTTCTGGAGCACTGCTAGCGCGGCTGGAGTGCCTGCTCTGCTCTGCCTGCACATCTGGTGGCCTGCTTTTAGACGGAGCGGCCACTCAGCTGTGAGGCGGAACTGAGCCATGGGTGCTGTCCATGTAACCATAGTAACAATTGTACCATAGAATGCAGCAGCTACGGAAGAGCAGGTGGTGAGGCCTGATCCCTGAGCTCAGTGAGCATGGAAGATGCATGTTTGAAAATGTCCATTTAAAAAGATGGATATTATATAGGGCTGATGTGTGAAGCTTGGCAAATGAGTGGCGCTGGAAGTTGCTGTTCCGAAGAACGACTTCTGCATCTCTGTAGCAATGGAGGACATCCCCAATGAACAAGAGACCACGTAACCTATTAAACTGCCAGCGCACACGTGCCTGCAGATTAGCCAAGATTAGCCCTCATGGCATTCCCCAAAATTCCCACCCCGAGATGCTCGGAGGCAGGATGGGGCAGCATATAAATTTTAATATGAATAAATAAAATAAATTTTGAAACATGACGCCGTGCGTGGAGACACAAACACACGTACGTGGACACTGGCAACCAATTAAATGGCCATGAGAACACTGACCCTTGCAGGGCTATTGATTTGTTTCCGATTGCCCTGCTCTTCCGTAGCTGCTGCCTTCTATGGTACAATTGTTACTATGGTTACGTGGACAGCACCCATGGCTCAGTTCTGCCTCACAGCTGAGCGGCCGCTCCATCTAGACCAACCCTCTGCTTGGATTCAGGATGAGGAGAGCTACAACATCCCCAACAGATGGTTGGCCAGCCTCTTCTTGAAAGCCTCCAGTGATGGAGAGACTACTACCTCTTAGGCAACTTGTTCCATTGGATATTTTCAGACGTTACGAGATCACAGTCAACCACAGTGAACCACGGTCAATTTCGCTGCGGGCCAAAGCACCCTGAACATCTGTTTGGCGGCCGCCAGATGTTCACCACAGCCGATTCCCACATGGGGTCAATTTCAACCACGTTTCCTGGGCTCCCCATGGACTGAACTCTGAAAGCGTGGTCAAAGTGATTCCCGGCAGGAAGCAACAAAAAGTAACGTCTGGCTGGCGATCATGGCCCGGAATCCCCGGCGGGATTCCAGGCTGTGGTCAAAGTGCTGTCTCCCCAGAGGGCAGGCGGCGTGGGAGCGTGGGGGTGTGTGAGGATGTGCGGACGCACGTTGCGCCACGTGGCCCCGCCCCTCCCCGATTCCCCGCCGGGATCAGCCGGCATGTCTATTCGGGCCATTTTTTGACCACGGGGGATGGTTATTTCATTCACCCCCGCCGGGGATTCACTGGGACGAATTGGGACGGCGTAACATCTGAAATCACCCACAGCCGCGCAACTCTTACTGTTAGGACGTTGATCCTGAAATTTAAAGGAAATTTACCTTCTTGTAATTTGAGCCTATTATTTCTACTCTAGTCTTACCCTCTGTGACAATGGAGAACAATTCCATGCCATCTTTGTGGTGACATTTAAAAATAATATAAATATTTTGTAAAAAGTCTTTAAATAGAGCCAATAATATACATCTAACAATGAAATATTTGTGCCACTTTCTACTGTTATAATTGGATCTCTTCACAACCCATGTTCAATACAATAATTGGCCAAAGAAATCCTGATTGGATCCCCAAAAGGCAGAATTAGGCAATGGAAGAGACCAGCTGCAAGATGGATGGATGAAATCTGAAGTTGGCAGGCGTTCAGTGTACAAGGATGGAGTGCAGTGTACTGATGGTCTTCTGCGTACGGATGGTCTCCTGATCAGAAACAATCAAGGATATCTAAGGATGCAGTCCGGTTCTCATTCAAGTCAATGGCTCACTCTCGTTAACTTCAGTGGGTGAACATAACACTCTAAAGGAGATCAAAGAGGCAACTAATTTCAATAGGACAGCAAGAATTGGTTACTTGCACAGAAATTGGTTGAAAGCCGATACTGGAGCAAAGTTTAGAGAAACAATGGGTGTTTCTCTAACATAACAATAAGGTGTAAGTTGATCCCATGTCAAAATCAATGACATCATCCTGGATGTGCAGCTGCAGAAACGGACATTTATGTTGCTGCAGGTTTTCCAACTGCTGCTTACCAAAACCTCTTTATAGATATGCAGGCACTAGACTCGCCCTTAATGAAAATCCACGGCTCTCTGGCCCCTGGATGACCCCAGACTGCTAGCAGGGCACACCCATCTCTAGACGTAACAGCAGCTATGGGTAAAGCCACACCTGATGGCCAGGCTGCTGCATCATGGAGTGGCCTGGGATACTGCGGTCTGGGCCGACAGGGTGCGCACCCGCCGGAGTACAAAACAGACATGCTCCTGGCTGTGCCAACGGCAGCACCGCCTGGAGGCAGGAAGAATGGGGAATGTGTGGCCGACCAGCCCTGACCCCCATGCTCCACCCCCCATGCTCCACCCCCGCCATGACAGGCAGTCATGGAGGAAGTGGTATGGGCTGGCAGAGTGGCCTGGAGCCTCTGGGACGGCCCACTTTGCCCCTGTCCAGCGGGCCCTAGCCTGGGCTGTTACTTCATCTGGTTGTGGAGGTGAGAGCCTGGGCTAGCTGCCAACACGACTCTGGGTCAAGATCGGGCAGCCAGGAACCAAACGTGACAGTGGCCTGCAGGGCAAAGCAGCCTGCGGTCCCTTCTGGTTTTACCCTCTGTGCTGCCGGTAACTCCTTATTGTCCGCACCAAATGATTTTTCAAATCCCAGACTGTGTTAAGCATGCGTCTTTGCACAAATGCATTTGCACAAATGTGTGTTTAAAGCTGAAACCATTAGCTAGCATTCCATCTACTAACACCCAACTTCGTAAAAACTTAAAGGATTGTTTTTTAGGACTGCCCTCTCTAAAGCACAGAAAAGGAAAAAGCTTACTCTAGTCTGAAGTAAACCAGAAGTTGCTTCAAGAAGTATAACTATTCCATGGGAAGCAAGTAAATCATCTTATTAGAATTGCTGGATGTTCTTGGGGGATAGGATAATTGTGTGTAAATAGACTAATGTGGTGGCTGCCTGTCCCTGGAGCTGTTTTGGGGGTGCACCCCTGCATCTACCTGCTTCCAGTCCCACCCGAGTCCACCTTTTAGATGGACCTGGTGGTTTCCCCGGCCCACAATTTATTTGCGCAGCACCCCTCCCCCCACACCAGAGAGTTGCAGGCAATTGCCCGACACTCTAGTCTGGCACCTGCAACTCTATGGTGCTGTCAGGGACAAAGGCTAGCTGGCCACGGAGCTGAAGCATGGGGCTGCCCAGCAGATGGACAGCAGCTCTGCTTCAGGCCGGTGCCTTGGTTTGGCTGGCCCGCTCTGCCATGACTCCAAGATGTTCTGGAGCGCTGGTGGCGGGCCTGCTCCACAGCAGTCACAGGGCATGGGGCGCTTTTAAACAGACCAGCCAATCCGGGGGTGAAGCAGGCTGGTGTGGGTACAACCGAGTCTGCTGTCCATCTAAAAGCACCCATTGTCTTTCACGGCACAGGATTTATGTATTTTACAGTAGGAATCTGATAAACAATGATACCCAAATCAAAGCTGAAGAAATGAAAAGCCTCAAATGCAGCCTGGGTGGGATTTATGCCAGCCGAAATTGAGTCTCTGTAGGTGGGCATACCTCTAAATACAAAAGGAAATAGGGGGGGCCATTAAAACAATTCAGGGTGCAACCCTCCACCATTGGACAGACTGCTCCTAAACCCTGCTCACCGGGCAAAAAGGTGCATACACAATGTGTGCACAACCCACGCGCAATCTGCATGCAACCCCTGTATAGGGAATGCAGTGCGCGTGCAACCTGCATGCGAATGGCGTGAAACATGTGCAGCTGTGCATGCATGAGTTTAGGATTGGGCCCAATGTTGTCAATGGGTGTTTTGCCATAGAGGATTGTCTTCCCAGGGTGGTTAAATGGCAGGAGTTAATTTAAGTGAGAGTATAATTACGAAAAGGGAAATTCAGTCCAAGTAAAAACTATAAGAAGGAGCATAACTTATGGCACGTACAGTGGCAAGTAGGGGGGGGTGGGGATTTGAAGAAAATAGCCAACAGCTAGTTTATCTGCTCCTCTCGAGCCTGGCATGAATGTGTAACAAGCAGTCTAAACTGGTTGTGTTCATTTAAGCTGTGGCTGCATATATAATGAAGACAAGAAGCAGGAGCTATGACCCAGTACGGAGGTTTCAGTCGCCGGGTTAGGTTAGAATGGGCCTTGGTGTAGAAGCTGGAATGGGGTTCCCATCCCCATCTCCCAGTGATGGTGGATCGAGCTGCAAGAAGGGGTGTGTACCCGAGTCCATGGTTGTGGGTCTGGGCGTGGTTGCACAAACTGCCCCTATTATAGCTTTGCCCTTGGGAGATTTGACTTGTACCCCCAAGTGTCTCCTGCCCCTGTCCATATCATTTGGTATCCCCAGATGACTTTCCTTCCCTCCAAAACAGAACAGAAAACGTTTTGTGTATGTGCATTTTGGGGGCGCAGGGAGGGGGGGGGACCCAATGTCTTTGCAAAGCGTTTGTGGCATGGGAATTCTTCGTGAGCTGAACACATGCCAAGCCCCTGTCTTTAGGATTTTCTAATCAGTGCCACCATCAGGATATGGGACTAGCATTGCCAGATGTCCCTTATTTCATAGCACTGTAGAACCCAATGGACATCTCTTATTTACACAACAGAAACATCCAAGGGCTATAAGAAGGGCAGGTAGTGCCATTGTAGCAGGATTGATGAGCCTGGGAGTCTTTCTGCTGCATTCCCAGCTGCCGGGGAGGGGAAAGTCACGGTGGGTGATTTCATCTCCTGCACTAGGGCCCATTCCAACCAAGTTTCGCTCCTGCGGACATTCCTTCTCCTGAACACACCTGCTCCATGGAACGTAAGGAACATCCCTTATTTCATTATCCCTCAGCTCCGTAGTCTCCCTTATTTTAGGTATTTTGATCTGGCATCCTTACCTCTGACCGGAGCTGGAACGGGTACCTGATGCGATATCTGTGGGCAATACCAGCATTTTCAGGTACTGTTTCGGGTATCTGAAACAGTAAATGAGCACTTGTAAAGCTGAAATTTTGGTTACCGGTTTTTCCAAGTACTCGAAATTACCTGAAAAACTGGTAACTGAAATCAGCCAAAGATGAAAAGTTTCCTGAAATCTGGAACAAAACTGGGACACAAATTGATATTTTGGTAAACCGGTTTTGTCGGTATTTCAGCTTTTCAGTATTTCGGGTACTCAATCGAAAACCACTTCAGCTACTGATTTGTATCTGAAATTTTCAGTTTGATTTGGGTACCAGAAATTCAATGGGTGTACCCATTTTTTCTGGTATTGGTTTCTGCTCTACCTGGGACAAGTTCTTAAGTCCAGACCCCAGCTCAAAAGACATTTGTGATCCATAACCCCCCCTAAAAAACTGGTTAACCGAAGCCCCCTCAGATGCCTGAGCCCAGGAAAATATTTTTGTTGTCCGCTGCCTGTGGTCAGCCTTGATTCTGTCACAGGGTAGTTTTGACATTGAAGATGAAATTCTGACTCTGCCATTGACTCCATTGGAGCCAGGATTTCACCCTGTGCTAGATAAAGATAGCAGTCTGCAAATAAATTATTTTGGCGTTTTGAGGGTCTCTCTCTGCCTTTTAACCAAAAATCACCTTGTTTTGGAGAAGTGTAGATCCCTATGTGAACAACAGGTGGGATTGCAAAAACCATATATTGGGGAGAATCACACATATTTTTGGCACACTGGAAAATAAGCAAAGAATTGGCTTTTAGACCCTCATTTAACACACAAGAACAAATCATAAAATGAGAATTCTGGGCTTCATGATGCATGCTTTTTGGATATCTTCAATCTGTTCACCAACCCAAATGTCCTCATTTTTATCTGGGAATTAATGTTAACCTCTTGAGCATGCTTCTTTACTAGGAGCAGGTTTCAAGCTACAGGAAGCCGTATCTATTGATGTCCAAGGGAGCAGTGAAAAACCTGTTCTTAATCTAACATTAGAGATAAAAGTTTCTAAGTAGCCATTGGCAGGCGACCAATGCGCTGTGTGCGCACCAGATGGTTAAACAGTAGGACAAGGACACCGTCTAATATTTCTGCCTTACGATTGGCTGTTTGTCTGCCACCCCTTTGATGTGGAAGTGGTGCAGCAGTTACTCAATAATTTACATACTGTACTATACATCCCAATATAAATGATGCATTATTCTTCCATTTAGCCCTATTGAAATTTATTGTGGACCAGATCTTCCATTTGCTCGAGCTTCACCGGCCTTATAAGTATTTATAACTTTTGCTGAGTTGGAGGATCTGTCGGACCAAGCGCCACATCAGTCAAGCAGTCGAGTTACACTTTCCTGATTTATAATGGCTCCTTCTATGTTCACTGCTTCACCCTTATATCATTATTTTACCAGCATTGAGGGTATAACTGTAATCAGAGAGCTCAGAGCCAAAACTCAGATACAGGTATAGGATCTTTTCCATTTGGCTTTTATAATTGGCCATTGATTTTAGTGACTGGAAATGACTGATGAAGGCTAGGCAGGAAGTGCCAAATTGTTGGGACCCATACACTCCTGTGGAAGGGACGGAAGCAATCAGTTGCACAAAGGGGCAACGCCGTCCCCAGTGGAGATCACTTGTGTGCCAGAGCCACTGCTGGTGGAACAGGGATTAAGAATATAAGAGAAGTAAGTGCCATATGGGTCAGACAAATGATCCATCAAGCCCAGCATCCTGTCTGACAGTGACCACTAGAGGTGGGACCCCGGGCCCATTACCGGCTACCGGATTTACCGGTTACCGGTTCTGCAAAAACCGGATTCCTGGATTAAATCCGGTATACAGGTACCGGATTTATTTCATTGAGTTCAATGGGGCGCTGTGTCCCCATTGAACTCAATGAAATAAATGAATTCCTTCCCCCTCCCCCTCCCAGGCTGCGCGGGTGGAAGGGGGGACACCCCCCACCCACCCTGCCCAGCCTGGATTTTTGTTTAAAAACAGACTGAGAGGCGAGCCCACCCCCCAGCACCAGCGGCCGCGGCGTCCCCGCAGCCGCCGGT
>QEPC01007720.1:810584-829292 GCA_003113815.1 Sphenodon punctatus | reverse complement strand
CACTGCATCAAGAAACAGCCACTCCAGCCCCAGGACCTGCCATCAGGGTTCTGGGGCCAAGTTACAGGCAGGGAGGGCTGTGACCAATACTTAGAAGCTGCCACCTTAGCCCCAGGACCCACCATCATGGGTCTGGGGCGATCATTCCTCGCACAGAGAGCTGATTTTCCAAAGCATCAAGAAACAGCCACTCCAGCCCCAGGACCCGCTGTCAGGGTTCTGGGGCCAAGTTACAGGCAGGGAGGGCTGTGGCCAATACCTAGAAGCTGCCACTCTAGTAGCCCCAGGACCTACCATCATGGATCTGGGGCCATCATTCCTCACATGGAGACAAAGTCATTCCACTGCATCAAGAAACAGCCACTCCAGCCCCAGGACCTGCTGTCAGGGTTCTGGGGCCAGGTTACCGGCAGGGAGGGCTGTGGCCAATATATTTAAGCTGTCACTCCAGCCCCAGGACCCAACATCATGGGTCTTGGGCCATCATTCCTCGCACAGAGAACCTTTTTCCAAACGCCTGAACTGAACTGAACAGGACCGAACCGAATGGCCGAACCCAAATGCGGTGAACGAACCGAATGGCTGAACCGAACGGGCAAACCAAATTGGATTGAACCGAACGGCCGAACCTGAACCGTGATCTGTTTGCCCATCCCTACCTTTCCTTAAGGCTAAGGATGGTTTACAAGACACAAAAATATACTCAAAAATACTCAGAGAAAGCCAGATCCAATTATTAAACATACACAAAGAAAATAGAATAAAATCAAGTAAAACCCCCCTAACCCATGACTCCCCAAACCCTGCCCCTGCCTGAAAAATGCCTGGACAAACAAAAATATGTTAAATTACCTACGGAAGATAAGCCAGCTTGGGCTTAGATGACTCTGCAAGGGAAGGGAAATCTATAATTGTGAGGCAGTCACTAAGAACGCCTCTCTGTTGGCCCTTGTGTGAATTTAGCACGCAGATGGTACCTGCAAGGAGGTCCTCCTGGCAGACCTCAGGCATTCTCACTCAGAGGTGGGACATAGGGGGACAAGGTGGTCTTTCAGTTATTTGGGGCCAGGGCAATGTAGGCCATTTATACACACGCCTCTGGTATCTATCACTTTCCATACGGCAAAGTGGAGATGGGTGACATTGGCAAATGTTATTCTTTTCAATTGCCTGCTGCCCAAATCTAGATTCTCTATTTCAGTCATGGTTCCTCCTTTATCTTCTCCACAAACACCTGCTTCCCTGCATTGAAAAAAGCTCAACTGGATGTAGCTGTGGTGTGCGAATAACCCCCCAATATGTTTAACCAATCATTTGTCTGACCCATATGCATGCCTGCATCCTCTAAGTTAAATTCATAGTTCCAGTTCATCCCTGGTCTAGGCCTGCTAAAATGAGGAATGAATTTACTGCTAGCCTTTGAGGGAGTATTGTGCTGCCTCCAGGTCCAGTCTGAGGTGCACTCATGTACAGTGCACAGCTTGGGCGTGTGTACCAAGCGCAGAATGTGGACACACCACATGCAGTGCATCTATAACATGTGCTTGGTCCATGCGTCGTATACCCAGCCATGTTCTGTGCTAGGTGCATGCATGCATGCAGAGGGCTGGTCTTCAGCCATCTTGGTAGCCTCAGAGCCAGAGCCTCTGAAGCCCTGGGACTGGCTCTTTCTGCGAGGCCCTCTCCGTACCTATTACTCTGAGTCCCCCTGGGTGGCTGTTTCCTAGGTTGCCACCTATGAACATTTTTAAGGAACACTTATGAAAAATACATATGGCAGGCCCTGCATTGGTGCCTAAGGGGTCCTCCCTCAGAGGTGGGACATGAGAGACAAGGTGATCTTTCAGCTATTTGGGGCCCAGGCCATGTAGGCCATTTATACACACCCCTCTGGTATCTGTCACTTCCCATATGGCAAAGTGGAGATGGGTGACATTGGAAAGTGGAGGCCTAGGCCTCCTTGAAACCCCAAGGCACCAATGCAGGGCCTGCAACATGTATTTTTCATAAGTGTGCCTTTAAAATTTGCATAGGTAGCAACCCAACTGTTTCCGGAAGGCCCTGCCTCCTGCCTCCCCTCGCCTCACCTACTGGGGGGTGGGGGTGGGGAGGAGAGACCTGCAGGAAGCGGCTAAAGGGGTGGAACTATGGAGGGCAGGGTCACGGGGATGGAACCTCTAATTTTTCTTTTTGCCCTGGCCCCACAAATTCTAATGCACATGAGGTGTGTATATGTGCAGTCTGGATCAGCCCCTAACTTTACTTTCTGGCGGCATTGAAACCCTCCCTACGGAAGGAAAACAATTGAAAGATGGGGGAAGTTTTGAATAGTATCAGATTAAACGATTAGGGAAACCACACAATAAATGCATCCTCCCCTCCCCCTACTTGAAACCAATAGCTTTTGTCTTTAAAGGATCTGCAACCTTTTGTGGATTGGGTTCGTCCGATTGATTTTGGTGTTGTTGTTGCAGATGAAGCTAATAGATGGTCGCCTAACTGAAGGGCGTATGGCAAATAGATCTTTAGGCTCTTTCCCCCTATCTGCCGTGCTTATTACCATTTGCTCTGCTAAAAGAAAAGAAGATGGAACATAAAAAGCTGAAGGTCATCTGCACAGTCGTCCCAATTGCAATCTGTGTGACTTTAACCCTGTTGAGGGAAAGTAATTACCCTTTGGCTTCTGGTGACCTCAACTAACCTTTGCTGAACGACCAGAGAAAATAAAGGCTGACCAACAGCCTGTCCTTTGTTGCCCTGTGGTTAACCTGCTCCGTGAATGAAGAACACTTCCAACAATAGGATGTGAAAATGTTGCCATGGAAATATCACTGGAAGAAGAAACAAAAATCTATTACAATTAATAGTGTTTTATTAGGTGACTCCTGTAGAACTGTTTAATCCATGGAAGTTGCTCTATCTTGAAGATCAAGGGGGAGAAAATTCAGCCAGAGTGAAAGGGGGAGGGAAAGGTTTGACTCTTTAAAAATTCAAGGGCTGTTGACAGAGCTGGGGTGGTTTGCACGAGATAAAAAGATCGGTGATATCTTGCAAACCATAAGCATGGGAAATGGTGACAGAGAACAACCGTCATTAGAGTAACTATGTACAACCGCCTCTAGCTCTTCAAATGTCCCGGGAAGAAGAATAGTATTGATAACATATTTGGCTTGGGTTATGGCCCATAACTTATGGGGTATGTTAAAAGATTATCAGGAATGGGTAGGTGAGATATGTACATTTGGGCGTTTGAAAAAATTGAATACGAAAGGAGCATTTCTTATTCAATTTAAAAGAGAAAAGAAAATCATATGCAAAATTTGAAGCCAAATGCAACATTGGTTTACTCATCCTTGTTGTGGGCCCAATCCTGAAAGGTAGTCAAATCTCCCATATTCCATTGACTTAAATGGAAATCCACAGTACTGTCTCCATTTGCAGAACACCCTACCTCAAACTATAGGATGATTGCTTATAATTACTTTATATGAGGCCACACAATGTGCCAGGCCTATAAATATGAAAAGACAAACAGATGAAGCCATTTTAAAACAAACATCAGAAAGCTGTTGTGTTTAATATTACATGTTATTTACATGAGGATTAGTTTCTCTCGGGGTAAGAAAAACAGTTTTTAGTATTTTATGATGTTTGATTTTTTTGTGGGCATTGGAAAATCAATGCAAAATGCCCCTTTGGTTAAGAATAAGAAATCATGGGCTACAGAACTCTCTGTTTCTTGTTTCAGAAGGACAAAGTACAGAAAAGACTGAGTCTGCGAAGGAGCAAACTGCTACATATGGAGTTGATTTGAGGGGGGGAGAGGGGTCATGATCCTGCTCCAATTGAAGTTAATGCCTTGTCTGGAGCAGGATTGGATCTAAAATGTCTATCTTTTTTTATTGCAAGCTTAAAAACCATAAGGCGCTATGAACTAGATGAACTTGCTTTTCCTTATTGACATGTTCCTGTGTTTTAACTACAAATACATCAGCTCTAGATTCCCAACATGGGAATGACCAGCAGTTTAACACCATGTTAAAATGGCAACAGAAATAATTAATCACATTGAAAATCTTAGTTATCTACTGTGCTTGATTGGAATAACCTGGTAGTTTTGCTAACACGTAAAGAGTCCCACATGCAATAATTCATTCATTCCAGATGCAAGGCAATGTGGACGGATAGGGAAAGGTCCTATTTTTAAAACTGTTTCCAGTTCTCAAAGTTTCATTGGTATCCAGAACTTCAGAAAGCCCATTGGATTGTGTTCAGCTTTATCCAATGTGCTATAATATTGGTTAAATCAGTGATTACAATAGGAGCTATTTATTTTGACAATGTTAAACCCTTTCCAGATTGCTGTGATATTTAACTGGGAGAAGTTTTTGCATTGCTTGTTCTTGAGGTCAGTTTTTCTAATGGGACTTTAATTAGAAATAAAGGTAGGTCCAGCATCAAGGCACCGTGCTCAAGTCAATTTCAAATATAAATGTCCATGTTGCTAGCAGCAAAATCACAAGCTATCTACTCTGGTGCCGAAGAGATCTTTTACCTTTGATGCAAGCTCCGTTTCACTGTTGATTTCAGGGTTAGTGCCAGGTCCTTCATGTTAATCCAATTTCCACCACCTCCAAATGGTTCAGGTCCCAGACTAGCACAGTATGAAAGCTTTGAATGTAGATCAACATGTGTTGGGAGTTTCTTTTGATGTGCATGTTAAAAAGAAAGGGGGGGGGGGGAGACACACAAACACAGAGTGAAAACATTATTCTTGTTCTTGTTCTTATTTTACTGAAAGGTCAAGTTATTGATGATCTTCCTTGTTGTTTAGTGTAGATAACTAATTTTCAAGAACGTTAGCAAGTTTGTGCCATAATCTACACATTGTTATTTCTATAGAGTAAAAGGTTTTTTAAATGTCTTCAATATCTGTGAGTTAGGTTTTTGGTTTTCTCGAATATCTATGTATCAAAAGCACCCTTTGTTTTAATGACAGCAAAAGTAATATGCTCAATAAAAATACTTGACTGCCCTAAAGTTTGAGACACTGCAACAATTTACAGCAAAGATTGTCAGTTGATCCAGACTATATTTATTTGGGTGTTTGCTAATAAGAGTTTTCCGATTGAGATCTTAATGAACTGTATATATTTAAATATTTTAAATCCCCCCCCCATATCTATTTTCTAGAGTGTACTAGTATTTTCTAGTATGCAACTCTAGAAAACAGATGAATAGGAATATTCATTCATCTGTTTTCTAGAGTTTTCATCTGTTTTCATCTCTCTCTCTCTCTGAGAATGAATTTCACACACACATACATATGTGTGTCAGTCAGGTACTAAAGACAGTTTTACATATGTTAAGAAGGTAAGTTAGATAATATCAGCTCATAAACAAAGCAGAACACTCTAACCAATGATCTTATTTCAGCTGTTAGGTCTGTGTAGTATGCAACCAAATTCCTAAAAACGTGAAACATTTTTCCACCTTAAATTTCATTTTTCTAGTATTTTTGTACAATTGTTGACAAGTTCATTGACATTTTTGCTTCTAGGTGCAAAAATGGGATAGTTCAGCAGCTAATTGTTAGTATTGTTAGCACATTATTATATAAACATCTGTAGAAACTTGGAAAGATTAGCATCTCTGTACTTATTGTGACACAATCAATTCCTAGCTGTACGTAAGAACATGAAGAAGGAACATGCATGACAAGTACAAGAAACCTGGCTTAGCAAATGTTGCATATGTAGTATATTTAACTGCCTATTATTCTAATGTATCTGTTGCTATAATATCGGTTAAAGACAGATTAAAAATACATTGTTTTAAATACAACAGAGATGCTATGTAGGCTAGAAAGGCATAACTGTCATCAGTGGCATTTGTGGTAGAAATATTAATGATGACACAAGCTTACTTTATGGCAAACTACAGTGTTGAAAGTACTGTGTGAGAATTCTGTCCTTTGAAATATATCCCTGGCTTTAAAAAGAACCATTTAGGATTTACTTTACCGTAGAGCACAAAAGTAGAGAGCAAGCATTTTTTTGATACAGGAAGGAAGGTACCATGACAATCTGAAGCAAATGCCTTTCACAGTTAAAAGGCACAGCGAGGAGATATAACGGAGTGGAGTAACACACCGATAAAAAGCACTGAGTGAATGACTTTGATCTGGATAAGTGTATTATTTGGAGACCAGATCGTGCTAATATATCAGTGAACCTTGCTCACGAATGGCTTTGTTTCCGATAGCAGTAATAGACAGCCTGAAAGTTACCATTGTCATTAAATACCTTTAGAACGCTGTCTCCCTGGTAATCCAGTTTACAAAACTATAATCTCCGCAGAAAATCTTGTGGCATATAGTAGTTCTCTTCAGGAAACCCTTGCTGCTTTTTTTCTTGTCATGAAGCTGGGGTGGTATAGTCCCTCCCCTCTCTCTTGTAGAGCATTTGAGCCTCTTTAAACTATTTCTTGTTGACCTGCTGGACCGGTCTTTATTCAGGTGGACGTTGCTGGAAGGTTGAAGGACTGCAGACGGGGGATCAATCTTCCTTAATAGTAACCTAGTGCTCTTCTGAGGCAACGAGAGAAAAGCTGATCCATCATATATTCCATGCGTTCTAGTCTTTCCCCTCTGTCCTGCAGTGCTAGAGAAGGGGATTACTGCTGCAAAGGAAAAAGGAAAAATAAATAAATCTGGCCATCCTGTAGAAATAATCACTGCAGTCCGGCTCACCTCCACCTCTCTCTCTCTCTCTCTCTGTACGAGGCCCCAGCTGATTCAGTCTGCATCCATCCATACATAAATCATTCCCCTTATTCTATTGGTTACATGGTACATGGCAAGTATTGATTTTTTCCGTTGCCTCATTGCTAGAGAACCCGTGGATATTGTGAAGCTGAAAGTGCAAATATATATATATATATATATATATATATGCTGGAGTTCTTGTCAAGATACAAAAATGACAAGGCAGGATGGGGAGATTTTAAGGTCTGTGTCAACAAAATAAAGAAAACATTTCCTTTTCATTTGACCACTTTACATTCTCCTTGGCTTCCTCCCCCCACCCCCAAAATTATGTCTTGTTTAATTCCTACTGCTTTCGGTGGGCTGAGCCAAAGGACAGTATGTGGACTGGGAAGGGGCCTAATTATTCTGTTTAATTGTTTGTGGCCAACTCCAAATAGAAAAGTTTAATAGAAACTGATTCTCCAGAAAATGGATGAATGAAATAATGCACATCATTAAAAAAAATGTATCAAGAAGGAATGGCATTTTAAGGGTAGAGGGGAGTCTACAACAAAGCATTAATGCACCATGGGAAAACAGAGGTTTGTTTCTTGTCAGCATTACGTAGCTTGGGTGTCAAGATGCGATTCCATAGAATTTTGAACTAGGTTTGTTGGATATTATTTTCCATAGTGCCTCTACTGTGGATCAGCTTGAGGGTGCACATTGTAGATCTGTTCAGACATCATGAAAAATACCTGATAAACAAGAAACAAAACTGTGGTGTGGCTAGGGGTGGGAGGGACTATTGGCAAAATCTCAGTTCTTGGCTTTCTCGGTTCTCTGTCTATCGTTTTCTACCGGTTCTTGGTTCTCTCGGTATCAGATTTGTAACATTGTGGTTTCCCCCATTGATTTCAATGGGGAAAACCGCAATGTTAAAAAGCTGATAAAAAACAAAATATGTAAAACTTCCGAAATGGCCGAGAACCGAGAAAGAACCGAGATATCGGATTAATCCGATATAGCCATTATCAGCTTCTTTCCATTCTCGGCATTACTGAAAGTCCTATCCCTAGGTTCGTCCATTGTGGCCTAGGAGCAGTAATACTGACATAAGAAAACACCTATTACTGCTTTGGCTTGCTGTAGAGAATTGACCCTTCTCAACAATCTAAACTGAGTGAAATTTTTCTTAGCCTTTCTTTCTTACAGGGGCTTTTTTCTCTGAGGAATATCAAGAGTAGTGATCTGATTATGGAGAGCTCTGCTTCCGTATTAGCAAATCTCTTGGAGAAAGGTTATCTCTCATAGAGGGTCTGATCCAAAACCCGCTGAAGCCAACGGCAGAGGTGATGCAATGGGTTTTGTATTCATGCATATTATTAGAAGTTTCATACAGCATTCTGAATAATAGCCACATTCCAAATGGATACTGGCATATCCGTCTGTTCGGTTCTTTTCCAGCTGATAATTCGCTTTTTCATTTATTCCTCTCGGATATTTGGTTATTCACTTCAGATTTTCATTTATCTGCTTATTTATTCATTCATTTCAGTGCTCTCCAGTGCGCAATGGCTGAACTGAAGTAACTGAACAACGGAATAAACAAATATCTAAACCGAATATCTGAAATGAATAAACGAACAAGTGAATAACTGAACTAAAAACCTTGGAACTGGGAATAGCAGTTTGTAATTGCTCAGATACGGAGTGAAGTGGGTGAATTGTCAGAAAGTATATGTGATATGGGTGGCTCGCGAGCCATGGGCAGCTCCTTGGCAGTTCAAGTGTAGCTCTTGGGCAGAGTCATTCCTGGACAATGTGCTTCCTTAATGATCTTGGGTGCAGCCACATGAGACACCCAGGGAGACTTGCCTCTCCCTGGGCAGCATTGGCCCTCCCTGGGCAAATGAGTTATAGGATGCAGTGGCTTGTGTGCCTGGGGGCTGCCAGATGTTTGCCTCGCCCTGGGGTGGGGCGAACATCTGCTTGTTCTGTGATGCGTCCTTGGAGAAATCCCAAGGATGCATTGTGGAGCAACCTTACCCCATGTTCGGCTGGGTGTACTTGCTCTTCCATGCTCAGGACAACCCTGTGAGATGTGAATGATGGGTGCTAGCGCCTGTTGCTTGCAGCCATATCACAGCCGGGGTGGAAGTCCTGAGTCCCCGAGCTGCTGGGGGAAGGGGGAGCCGCATGGGTGGTCCTCTCCCCACCCCAACAAAAACCGATTGGGTGAGTGGGCCTAGAAGAGCGTAGAGAGAGACGTTTGGAGTAGAGGAGCCTAGAGCCTAGAGGACTTCGTTGGGGTGGGGAGAGGCTTGGTAGGTCGGGGCTCTTCAGTTTGGAGAAGAGATGACTGAGAGGAGATATGATAGAGGTCTATAAAATCATGAGTGGGGTGGCACTAATAAACAGGGAGCAGTTATTTACCCTCTCAGCTAGTACTAGAACTAGGGGACACTCCATGAAACTCATGGGTGGCAAGTTTAAAACAAATAAAAGAAAATATTTTTTCACTCAGCGTGTAATTGGGTTGTGGAATCTACTGCTAGAGGCTGTGGTAAGGGCCAGTACTAGAGCTGAGTTTAAAAGAGGTTTGGACAAGTTTCTGGAAGATAGGTCCATTAGCAGCTATTAGCCAGACAGGATCAGGGAACATGATGGGAGCTGTGGGAAACAACAGGGAATGAATCCCCCATTGTGACCTGTTGGGTGCTTCTCCCAAGCCACCGTGACTGGCCACTGTCGGAGACAGGATGCTGGGCTAGATGGACCATTGGTCTGACCCAGTATGAGACTTCTTATGTTCTTATGTTCCTCAGGGATCCCCCTATCAGCTGTCAGTCAGGTGGATGAGGGAAGGGGAGTCTACACTATTCCCCTGATCCCCTCTCCCCCGATCCAGCAGACTGAGGGTATTTTCAGACGTTACGAGATCACGGTGAACCACGGTGAATACCCACCTGTGGTCACCGTGTCTTGAACGTCTGTTTGGAGGCCGCGGGGGCAGGGCCGTGCGGCCGCACGTTGCGCCGCGTGGCCCTGCCCCCTCCCACATTCCCCGCCAGGATCCCCCCGGCACGTCTGTTGTGGCGTTACTGGGTGACCCCAGCGGGGAATGAATAGGGTGATTTCGGTACGGGGCCAACGGGCCCCGTAACGTCTGAAATCACCCTGAGAGCTAATAGAGCGGGAGCCTGGGAAGTGGTCACGTGCTCTTCCTGGGCTCCTGTTCCCCATCCACCTGACTGAGGCTGCAGGGGCGGGGGTAGGAGTAGAGGAGTGCGCCCTCCTCTGCCCCCTTCAACATCTGCTCATGTGCCCACCCAGCTCCTTGCTTCCAATTGCCTGCCATGGGGCAGCACGGGGTTTGGGCCTGGGCAGCTTATCTGGCTGCACCCCCTGAGTCTTACTTCCTTGCACCTGAGTCTGAACAGCCAGATCACAGCTGCTCCTCAGAAGCTTCTCAGCTGGGACTGCAGAGTGCTCACTCTACCAGCCAATCACCAAGCAGGAGAGGTTTGTGTGCGTACGCAGGTGTGTCTTGTGGCTCTTGGCCGCATGAAGATTTTGGCATATGGTGCTTACAGGGTTAGAAACTTTGCTCAGCCTTGGGATATTTGTTTGCCCTCTTGTCTATGGGAGCCTGCCTAGCCTGCTCAATTTCAGTAGGTCCTGCATCTGTTCAGACTGTGTTCAAGCCAGAATATTTCTTGGGGTGTTAACAATCAGCACAGTAAGCACTGCCAGTCAGTGAGTGTAAGCGTTCCACTCATCCACGTGCTGTGAGCGATGAACCTAACAAACAGAGACGGAGGGGAGGATATACCCCCTAAGGGGAAGCATGGAGGTGAGGAAGTCAGGCCATTCCACTTTCCTCCTCTCCTCTTCAGACAGTTTAGCAACTAAGGAAGCTCAGCTTCCTATGAGCCCTGGGCAGCTATTTCGAGGCAGAGAGGGGGAGTGAAATGCTGGAGAGAGAGAGAAAGAGAAAGAGAAAGAGAAAGAGAAAGAGAAAGAGAGAGAGAGAGAGAGAGAGAGAGAGAGAGAGATATCTCCCAAGCACAAATCCAATCCGAGCTGATTTGCCAATCAATTCACACTCAATTCACACTCAGCCGTACTCTCCAGCCACCCACTTCCTATCACAGCAACAGCAGCTACAACCCATGCTTACTCCTCCCCAAACACACCCTGACTCCTCCGCAGCCTAATAGACAGCATGCCAACATGTGTTTGCACATTAACCAGCATTAGCCCACACAGAGGGCTAATGAAACTGGCTGAGTGTTTGTTGAGTGGTGGGTGAATGGGAGTGATAATTACTATCTAATACACAACCATGAAAACATCCACTTGTGGGGGGTTATTGTGTCATTTGCTAACACCCTTAGGATGTTTTTAAATGAGGACGGCTTAGAGTGGTACAGCTGAGGAGCAGTCACTCAGGTGAAGTGAGTGGGAAGAGACTCAAAATAGGAGTGTGCACCAAGGCCCCACGTCATTTTTCATTTTTCATTATCATTTTCGTTATTAAAATGTGTAATTTTAATTAATAACAAAATGTCATTTTTCATTATCGTTGTCATTCTCGGTATCGGTACCGATTTCAAACAAAGATTTTATTTTTGGTATCGGTATCGATTTTGTGCACCAACGAAAAATTATTGTCAGAAGTTGAACTCCTTCCCCTTCTCATTGTGATACAGAAAGAACTGCACACAACAATATATACCGTATACAATATGTAGTTTTATTTATATAATGTATAAAAACAAAAAACGTACCAGTTTAACAAGCACTTAAATGCACAGGACATAAACCCCCCAAAACAGGGAAATTAAAACACAATTACACCTACAGCACATGTAGCAAAACGCATGTACATAACCATAATATAACTACTACCTTACAATCCATAGCTTCATTACTTAACAACAAGTAACCATGGTCACTTACCTGTTTTGTACATTTAAAATTATTAACATAATTAGACAACACAAACACACAACAAAGTGCATTTACTGTGCTTTGCAGGGAACCCTTTCCAAGGTACCATCATCTCAGTAGTGAGACAAACTGGATACGTACTGAAATTGCATACAATTTACAGAATGAATAGAGAGCCCTTCCCAAGGTACTTCCCAATCACCTGAAAGTACTTGATTAACTCCTGTAGAACTGAATACCATGTACTGAACAAATAGGGAACACATCCAAACATAGTGTAATCCCTGCGAAGCACAGTAAATATAGCAAAATTATGTTAATAATTTTAAATGTACAAAATAGATAAGTGACCATGGTTACTTGTTNTATATTATGGTTATGTACATGCATTTTGCTATATGTGCTGTAGGTGTAATTGTGTTTTAATTTCCCTGTTTTTTGGGTTTTATGTCTTGAGCATTTAAGTGTTTGTTAAACTGGTAAGTTTTTTGTTGTTAATTTCTTGTGTTTTTTTCCTTGTTGTTTGTTTAATTTTTTGTTATGATGGTTGTTGACTTAAGTTTTGTTCTCATTGTATGTCATTGGTCAGAGTGTTTGACATGATGACAGTTTTTCTCCACACCTAACAGCATCCCCTGCTCCGGCCAGCAGACCTGTCCCCTCAGTATCCCCCAACCAAACTCCTCCCCTCACCAATCCCTGCTGCTCATACCACCCATAGCACTGTTACCTCCTCCTCATACCATTTGTGTTATGTGTTACTCATTCTGTTTTCCACATATTAGTACGTAAGCATTGTGTAAGAGATTTGGTAGTTTTGTTTTACAGTTCACTCATTGTTTTGTTGTTTCCCAGAGAAGACAGACGCATAGAAATGACAATGTTTTTTTTGTTTATCGTCTGTGTTGTTTATCATCTATCTTTATTGCCTTTGTGTTGTTGAACTATCATTACATAAGCATTGTCGGCGCACCCAATAATGAGACAAGACACATGGTATGGATTTACAATGGGCGCACCCTTTATTAATCAAAATAACAAATTAACCAGAATAGGTGAGGGGTGACATCGCCTAGTGCGATCAGGGTCATACCACCCATAGCACTGTTGGTATGGGTGGTAACCATTAACTTAGCTTGGCGTATCAACAACACCTTCTTCTCCACACATAACGTCTCCCCTTTGTCCAGCGCAAGCGGCGTGGCCAAAGGGGACATAGTCCATGTGGACTTGAGTAAGGTGTAAGGTGGCCACCGGTGGGGGGCCATATAATGTCCAGCCGCCGTCCCAGGCCACCTTCCCCAGGGAGACCACCCCCTGACATGCCATATCATACAAAATCTTAGGGGTGGTCTCCCCATCTCTTAATGAGATGGCTCCTATTTACATATGGTAATTAACCCAGATGACTTAACCCAGAGTAACTCATGTTACTCATTCTGTTTTTCAAGTATCAGTACATAGGCATTCTGTAAGAAATTTGGTATTTGTTTAAAAATGGTAATTAATTTGTCATTACATTCAATTCATCCGTTTGAACGTTTGATCCATATTATGTAATGGCCTGATGTTACTGTTTGGTCTATGTGGAATATGACTGCTTTGGTTTTGTACATGTAATTGTTGATATTAATTAATCTTGAGTTGAATGCTTTGATTTTGAAATCCCTTTTTTGTAATGATGCACTGTATGCACATACAACTATTAATAGGTATTGTGGTGAATGTAATTTGTACTGTTTGTTTTGCATTGCCATTGCACTGTGTGCACACGTCATTGTATAGTTCAGATGAGATTAATTCATTGAATGTGCAGCATGGTTGTGGTGGTGCATGTAAGTAAAGAAACCACTCCTGTTGGATGTGTTCTTCCTGCACATATAGGCACTGTAAACATTTGTACAAGTTTCTATATGAAACTGAGAATAGGTTTTGTAGTACTTCGTGGCTAATGTCTATGTTGTTTAGAATTGTTAGGATAAATTCTGTTACATCTTGTTGTTGTAGTAGTGAAAATGTTGGATGCAGTGTGAACATATCTGCAGCTAAGCGTAATGGATTACTTGTTTGTACTGTTACAGATTCAGACGTGTAGTCTCTGATTATAGTTTGTATTGATAAAACTAGGGAATTGTTAGAGGTGAACTGAAGAAGTAACTAGAAATGGTGTAATAGTCAACAGAAGTTGTGCTGCTACATTTGAGTAGCAGTTCACTGTGCTTCTGTTTTCAATTGGTTTGGGCATACATACATTTCTTTCAATGTGAGAAGGTTTTTTTTTGTTTTTTAACAGTAGCGTCTTCAACAGTGATGGACACTAATGTCTTTCTCTTGTTTGTTTGTTATTTTTATCCTGTTGTTTTTGGCATAGGGATGCCAAACATTGGCTCTTTGTTCACAACAAGGACCTCACACTTCCCAGACCCCCCTGCTCCACCAACCAAACCCCTCCACTCAGTACCCCCTTGTTCCTCAACCAAACCCCTCCCTTCAGCAATCCCCATCCCTCCAAGCACCCCCTCATCCTGCACCCCACCCCTCAATACCCCTTGATCCCCACACCTAATAGCATCCCCTGCTCCCACAACCAGCTCTGTGAAGCACAAACCTTGGTCCCCTAACCGAACCCCTCCCGTCAGCAATCCCTGCTCCTCATACCACCTTTTCACTCATGTGTCCTCTGGGTTGTCCCACCAAATCACAGTTATCACACTTTAAGTGTCTACAGTTATGTGGCTGCTGACAGGTACCCCTCTCTTCAGTGATCCCCACCCCTCCAAGCACCCCCTGATCCTGCACCCCACCCCTCAGTAGCCCTTGCTCCACACACCTAAAAGCATCCCCTGCTCCCCCGACCAGACTTCTCCCCTCAGTACCCCCCAACCAAACCCCTCCCCATAGCAATCCCTGCTCCTCATACCACCCATACCTCCTGATACCATTTCCCTTGTGCTCAGGATCGTCCGACCAAAGCACACTTATTGCTGACTGCCCAGAGCTTCAGCTGTCTGAAGCAGAAAGCCTTTGTGATGTCACCTGGTGCTTAACTGATCAGCTGGTGACATAAGTGAAGCACAAACCTGAAAACTCTGTATGTACTGAGCATGTGTGGAGAAACAAAACTGATTTTTCAATCATCAATAACTTGGTTTTCCAAGCACCAACCACTACCATACTGCACAGGATCATGTCATTTATCTCCAGCTGTAAATTTTGAGGGATCAACCCCTCTAGGGTTAGGAGATATGGAAGACGGAAAATTCTGAGAACATTTCAATTTTCACCCTAACAAGGTAACTTCAAAACGCTCATAACTTTGGATTTACTTGATCAGTTTGCTTCAAACTTTGTACGTATAATGTTCCTCACAACTTACACCCACTGACACAAATTCATATTACTACATCCAGTGGTTCATCAAATATGGGCCTTCACCAGAACCCTGATTATAATGGAACAGTGGTTGTACATTTAAGTATCTTTACAGCTACCGCTGTAAAGATAATTCACAATCTAAGCTAAACCTAACCTATGTATAATACAAAACATTCCCATCCTATAATCCTAATATATATAATAAAACAGCCTAGTATCTAAATATCTAATCTCTCTATATACATGACAACTAATATCTATATCTATATAATATATGGATAGGGGGAGACAGACAGGGGAAGAGAAAAGGGAAAAGGAAAACTCAGCGATCTATCTATCTGTCTGTCTGTCTGTCTATCTATCTATCTATCTATCTATCTATCTATCTATCTATCTATCTATCTATCTATCCATCCATCCCTCCCTCCCTCCCTCCATCTATCCATCCCTCCATCCCTAAGGAATAAGGATTGGGTGGTAGGGAAGGGAATAAGGATTATATATATACATATATGACAGGATTTCTAGTGCAAGCACCAGCAGCTTCTGCAAATGCACCCTGACAAGCAAGAGTAACACAGAGTGAAGCAGCCCAGCCCTACAATCTAAAGGGTTGCAGTGCCCTACCCCAGAGCCCTCCTGATTGGTTCTGGGGGACAGAGGCATTGAGGAATCACAGGGTGCCATTCAACTGCTGGGAGCTGCTTACGCTGCTCATTGGCCAGAGATACATCCATCAGGTCCTTCCCCTCCCAGTTCAAGAGTTTAACACTGTTTCTGGCTCTGAGATGTCTCCTCCCTCCTCCCCTCGCCACATTTCCCTCCAAAAAACACCTGCCAGGCAATAACGAAATCAATAATGACTTTCGTTATCATTATTGATTTCATTATTATTTTTTGTCATTTTTGTTATTGCAATAACGAACATGAAAATGACAATTTTCATTTTTGTTATCAATCTAATGAAAACAACATGCACACCTTTAATTCTAAGGGACGGATCCCAACGTGGCTACCACGGCAACCGCCATGCCCCTCTCCTGCCATGGACCATGGGGGAGGGGGAAGTGTGCTGGGATGGCCTTTGAAATGGACATGTCCTGTCTGTGAGCGCTGGGGAACTGGGTTCCGCAATGCTTGCGGCTGGTTCCTGTGTGACTTGCAAAGGCCGTGTCTCTTGCCCACAGGGCCTAGGAGCGGGGGACCGTCTCCTGGGTGTGGGTGGCTGCCCCAGTTCATATGGGCAGGGGACGCATGGGTGCCCATCGCCATGCACGTTCTGGTTTGCCCTGCACAGCGCACACTGGATTTCTCAGCAGTGCCCTGTGAATGGCCATCAGTGGGTGCTGAGTGGCCCATGGGAACGTGCATCCCCTCGCACCACCTTCAAATGGAAGGTTGGATGAGTGGCTCCTGGGTGGCCATGTGGGGTAGCATATCGTTTAAAAACACCCTTAGTTCACCACCACTTTCCTCTTGTTTGGCTGGCAGGAAGAAATGGTGGAGAATGTGGTTGGGGATTTTCTTCCCCTTATGATGCTTACAAGTTTTCCTGAATGAGATATAGAGACTTTTAGTTCCGAAATTTCCAATGAGAACAGTTTGCGAATGAAGTCTCTCCCAAGGTCCTGCATAGTCTACAATTCCACACCCCACCCCAACCAAATTCTGCAACCAGGAAACTCCATCTGCAAGCAGAACAAGTAAAGAAAATTAACTAAACTATACACATTTTAAATGCAAATTTTAAATCCCAGAATGCCAATGTTGGCCATCTCATATCTTAAATAATAACGTTATTGTCATTTATATAGTACTTTCAATGTTCAAAGTGCTTTACAATCCTTATCTACTTCACCCTCGTAACAACACAAATCTATCTCTTTTTTTCATCTGACCCAGGTACTGCAGACTCAGTGCTTATTCAGTGTCCGACTGCCATTGGGGACTAGATGCAGACAAGCTGACTGAAGCTGAATCCAGGCAAGAGTGAAGTGACAATGGTTGGTCGGCCCTGTGGCCTGGGGGGAGCAGGGCTTGGGGCAAATATCAATGATGGAGCTCAGCCTCCCCTGCTTACTAAGGTTTGCAGCTATGAGGTGCTCCTGCATCCTGAGATCCACCTGGAACATCCGGTCACGGTGGTGACCAGGAGTGTCTTTCACCAACTCCACCTGGTGTGAAGGCTGCGGCCCTTTCTTCCAGATTCTGGCCTGGCCACAGTCATCCGTGCCTTCTTTACCTTGAGGCTAGACAACCACAGCGTGCTCTATGCCAGGCTACCCTTAAAGACTGTCTGGGGGGGGGCACAACTGGTGCGGAACCGGTGGCCCGGTTCCTGACAGTGATGCATTGCCGGGAGCACATTACACCAGTGCTCCAGAGTCTGCACTCACTGGTAGGGTGGCCATACCTCCCCTTTAGAAGAAGACACTTATGAAAAATACATGGTGCAGGGCTGCATTGGTTCCAGTGCAGCCCTGCACCATGTATTTTTTGTAAGTGTCCTCTTTTAAAGGGGAGATAGGCCACTCTACTCACTGGGAACAATTCAAGGTGCTGGTTTTGACCTACGAAGCTCTAAATGGCCTGGGCCTTGCATATCTAAAGTACCGCCTCCCTCCATATGCCCCTCCTGTGCCTCCACGGCCTCTAAGGTCAGCAGAAAGTGCTCTCGTGCAGGTCCCATCTTTGCAACATGTCTGTACGGTAAGGGTGGGAAGAGAGGTGTTGTTGTCAGTGGCTGCTCCGCAACTTTGGAACTCGCTTTCCTTGGAGGTACATCAAAACCCTGAGCATCTTCAGAGGCGATGTAAGAATTTATTTATTTATTTTATTTTATTTTTTCTACCCCACTCCCTCCTGCTCACAGAGCAGTTCGGGGTGGCTTACGAAATGCATCAACAATAAAAACACACATGTCATTTAAAACATTTAAAAAGATAAAAAGAGCTAAAAGGGCAGAATTCCCCCTCCCCAACCCACCTCACCCTACTCGTCTCCCTCTCCAAAGGCCCGGCAAAACAACCAGGCCTTACACTGTCTACGGAAAGAGGGGAGGACCATGGCCAGGCGGGCCTCCGTCTGGAGGGAGAACGTCCTCCCCATCGTCACCACCCAGGCAACCTGAAGGACTTCGAGTCAGGCCACCACCACCCCATCCCTACCCACCAACATCACCTCCATCTTGTTGGGGTTCAACTTCATTTGGCTCACCCTCATCCAGTCCCCCACAGCCGCCAAGCACTGGGTGAGCACCGAGACTGCCGGGTCTGGGTCTGCAGAAAAAGAGAGGTAGAGTTGTGTGTCATTGGCATACTGATGACAAGGCACGCCGAACCCTCTCACGACCTCACCCAAAGTCTGCATATACACATTGAACAGGAAGGGGGACAGAATAGAACCCTGCAAGACTCCACACGTGAGGTCCTGGGGAGATGAAGTACATTCCCTGCGAACCACGCGCTGAATTCTCCCTGCCAGAAATGAGCAAAACCATTCATGAACAATTCTGCTCTCCCCGGCCTGCTCCCGCACCCGAGTCACCAACATCTCGTGGTCAATGGTATCAAATGCACCTGACAGATCTAACAGAATTAAAATAGAAGATCTGCCCCAATCTAATTCAC
>QEPC01007720.1:797039-810484 GCA_003113815.1 Sphenodon punctatus | reverse complement strand
GACCTCTGGTTCATGGAGGAGCAGCTAAAGCCCTCCGGGTGACTTCCGGTTCACAGGTGAACATTAGCTTATCAGTGTTCATGGGTGACTTCTGGTTCACGGAGGAGGGTCCAAGAGCTGCAGGTTTAAATTGCGGTTTAAATCCTGCTTGTCTAAAAAGGTCCTACAAGTCATAGTGTGCAAAGGTCACTTTCAAGGGTAGTGGTGACAAAGAGGCAACTCATCCTTTTAAAATACCTAGGCACTGCAAGAAAAATGGGTGGGAAAACTACATCCAAAACTTCATGATACCAACTCTATAACTCAACAGCTCATTGCTTCTGTGTTTTGGGTGGCTCCTGCCAGAGGATGGAAGACAGGAAAATCTGGGATTATTTCATAGCAAACAAAGGCCACTTGCCCACGTTGCCGGGGCCAGCAATTCTCCCGGTGAAGAATCTCCTGGCTGGGAAACTTATGCTGAGCTCCGCACGTGGATGCAGAGCTGAAAGCATCATCAGACATGTGCAGCGACTTTTTTTTCTCCAAATAAATCCAGCCCTGACATTTGGAGGAAAAAAGCTGCTGGATGAGGCTGATGATACTTTCAGTCCCACACCCACGTGAGGAGTTCAGTGTAAGTTTCCTGGCAGGGAAATTGTCTGCCGGGAGAATCGCCAACCCCAGTAATGTGGGCAAGTGGGTACATGTGCCGGTGGGTCCCAGGCCAGAGGAAGTCACTGTCACATGTGTTTTTATCCATTGATGATAAGTGCAAATTGATGCACACAACAAAAAATAATCCTAATTATACATACCCAGTGCTGTGTCCCAAATCAGTGCTGGGTCCCAAATCACACCGTTGGGCTGACCCAGTAGGGTACTTACGTTCTTTATGAGTGCAGTGAGATCACCTGGGAAGAACAGAATGGTCCATCTAGCCCAGCATCCCATCTCCAATAGTGGCAGCTATTGAAAACTCAAGTCTCGGACATGGTCCCGAGATCCTACACCCTTTTTTATCCCAGCCTGAACTTGCCAAAGTGAGCCATGCCCTGGTGAACCATGAGGCTTGATTTTGGTTACCTTTTCTTCTATGGGTTTTCAGTGGTGCTTCTCCGTCGCTTGCAGTGTGGTCAGAACGCAGCAGCACGGCTGCTGACTAGTTTGGGCGGGCGTGATTATATTACGCCCGCCCTGTGTTCTCTGCATTAGCTGCCTGTAGAACAACGGGTTGTATTTAAGGTTGCGCTGCTGGTTTTTTAGGTCCCTGAACAGTGTAGGCTCTGGCTATATTTGAGACCTGNTGCCCTGGTGAACCACGAGGCTTGATTTTGGTTACCTTTTCTTCTATGGGTTTTCAGTGGTGCTTCTCCGTCGCTTGCAGTGTGGTCAGAACGCAGCAGCACGGCTGCTGACTAGTTTGGGCGGGCGTGATTATATTACGCCCGCCCTGTGTTCTCTGCATTAGCTGCCTGTAGAACAACGGGTTGTATTTAAGGTTGCGCTGCTGGTTTTTTAGGTCCCTGAACAGTGTAGGCTCTGGCTATATTTGAGACCTGCCCCTGGAGCCTTGCCCTGATAGCTATCTGTGCTCAGACAGCACCTGCTGTTTGGTGATCCTGCCTTCATGCCTTATGCTAGTGAACCATTGGTCCTTTGATGTGGCAGATCCCTCAGTGTGGAACTCTCTCCCCTGCAGATCTCCATCTCAGTTCCTCCCGCCTTACCTTTAAAAAGCACCTGAAAATCTATTTATTCTCCACGTGCTTTTAAGATTCACTGCCGGTTCCCCTTACTGTGTTTTCTTCTCCCTCTTTACCTTCCCTTTTAAAATTATTTTTAAATGGATTTTATATCGTGTTGTGAAGCGCTCTGAGCACCATTTGGTGGAGGAGTGCTATAGAAACAAATGCTATTATTATTGTCATTGTTGTGGTGGTTGTTGTTATTTCTAACGCTAACCTTACCACCATCATCCATGCTTTCATTATCTCATGACTAGGCTACTGTAATGCACTCTACATGGGGCTGCCCATGGTGATGGTCCGGAGGCTGCAGCTATGTGGCGGCCCATCTCCCTATGAGGACGGGTCAGCGTGAGCATGTAACTCCAGTTCTGCATACACTGCACTGGCTGCCAATAGTCTTCCGGACCCAATTCAAGGTGCTGGTTATAACCTTTAAATCCTTACATGATCTGGGTCCCACTTATCTGAGGGACTGCCTCATTCCCCAGCCCTCAGCCGGTCTTTGCGGTCGGTTGGTAACACTCTCCTTGAGATCCTGTATTGTTGGCAGCTGGCCATTATGAGGAGGGCATTCTCAGTGGCCATGCCGTTTTTGTGGAACTCCCTCCTGGAGAAGGTCTACCTCTGCCCAGATTTGCTCACCTTCCGGCAGCTGTGTAAGACTGTATTATTCCGCCAGGCATATGGAGAAGGAGATTGGTAGGGTGGGGAGGGGAGGGTCTATTGGGGTGTGGGTTGCGGGGGGTTGGATTACTTTCTTTATATTTTATTGTAATATTGTCTGATGTTTTATGATTTTATATTGTTAGCTGTCCCAAGCTGCGTGAGGCAGGAGGGGTGGGATATTAAAAATGTTAAATAAATAAATAAATATTATTATTTTATATTAACTGGCAGTGGGCTCAAAGCAAATAAAAGGAAGTATTTTTTTCACTCAGTGGATAAGGACGTTTATGGCTAAGATGGGATATGAACCTTGGGATTTCACTACCAAACCCAACACCTTATTTATTAGACTGCATTGGCACTTGTTATCAGGATCTAAACAGGCACTTTTTCTTTTAATGCCTCCAATTGGGAGGTACTGGCTATAGCTTCAAGCAGGGTAGCTGGGTTCTTAACCTATTAGTGAATGGCTCTCAGCAACAACCTAGTTAAAATTTGGTGGTGGTGCAGGTTAGGAGGAAAGTTTCTCAAATGTAACTCATAGTTTTGTTTCAAAACGTTTGCTATGGAAATGCTTTTCTTTTTTTTAAACTGCAAATGAAAAATTGTTTGCTACTTTAGAAGTGGTTCTGTAAAGTTTCAATTGCCATGAGCCAAAAAATTCAGACAAAATCAAACAAAACAAAATAAAACATGTTGAAAACAAAAGCTTTGGGGGCATTTATTTATTTATTTTAAAAAAGAAATTGGGGGTGGGGTGGGGGGAGAATCCTGATAGAAAATGATGCAAAAATTCTGACCAGAGCAAATCTCTATGAGATAGAAATGTGAAAATACAAACAATCTAGACAAAAAAGACTTTTAAAAAATACCCAACGATAAGACAGGTATTAACAAAAGAGACAGAAAGAAAAGAAAGCTGTTATTGCCACTTATTAATGCCAGCTGAGAAACTTGCTTGTTCAGCTAAGTCTTTCAAACTCTGGCAACTGGAGGACTCTTCCCAGCAGAGTCAATTATTAATTATTAATTATTAATTATCAAGTATTAAGTATTAAGTATTGATTCTTGATTCTTAATTCTTGATTCTTGATTATTAATAATTAATTATTAATAATTAATTATTATTATTATTATTAGTAGCATTTATATAGTGCCAGCGATGTACCTGGTGCTTTACAAAAAATAAGACATGGTCCCTGCCCAAGAGCTTACAATCTAAAGACAGGGGAGACAATGAACTAGTTTATCTATGGCTAATCTATGGAACTCCCCTGCCTCTCTCTTTTGGAGATTTGTCTAACTTCGAGCCTGTTCATCTTCTGGAAGTGATGCAAGACCTTTTTGTTTGGTCAGGTGTTTGGCAGGCAGGGATAGGGCTGGGTGGGATAGGATAGGGATAGTGGTGGGGTGGGGAGCTGAGGGGATGTTTTTACAACAGAAGTGCAAGCCGCGTGGTGGTGGCCCATCCCGCAGCGGATATGGTCCAGACCGGATTGGGGTGCCGAACAGACATGCCTGTGGCTAAGGTTCTGGGGAGGGCAGGGAAGTTGCTGAATGTGTGGCCTCATCCCTGTGCTGTGCCCAGCATCCAAGTGAGGCTATAATTTCTAATTATTTCTCTCAAAAAAGCAGCCGATCGAGGCTTCACACCTGTCCTGGGCCTTGCAAGGGACTGATGTTGTGATTTCTTTAATTTATTTCACATTTATTCATATTTATTTCACCTTTATTGTGAAATAAATTAAATAAAAATAAGTATGGTAATCCTATATGGAGGTGTAGTGGCCAAGCAACCAGGGAAGCACTGTGATAGAGTTTGCAGTAAAGACTGGCCAGGCAGGAGTTTAAGTCTAGTGCATGAGTCCTTTAATGTTTTAAGATTGCTTTTTTCCCCCCAGTGAAGCCTCATAGTTAAGCAATGGATTACTTCAAATTTGTGTAGATACTTATATTTACACATGTAAATTTAATGCATATGACCTGCATTTGAGTCACTGTCCATTATTTCCGAGTTCAGGGGTTGAGAACTTCGTCCAGCACATGCAGAGTGAGTACTCCCAACTTTCTGACGGCACCAGGGTGGGAGGAAATTGAGGGGATCACATCATCCTGAGACTATAGGTATTAATCTATGAGCCGCTGGCATGTTGGTTACATGCCCTGGGGCGGGGAGGCACCCCCAGCTGGATCAGGTTGGGAAAATGAACAAACGTTCCCGCCGATTGACAGACCGGGGAGGGGGGCCCCGGAAGAGACGTGAGGCTGATTGGTCTCACCCCCGCACTGCGGCCGGTGCCCCACCCCGCGCCATGACAGCCAGCCATGGCTGCCAATAACAGCTCGTGCGCCGGGGCCAGGACAGTGGTGTGAACAAATATGCTCGCCTGCTATGGCCTGCCTGGGTGGCCTTTGGGTCAACGGCTTTAGCAGGCCCATATCTGGCAGTCTGCCAACAGACACAACAGGCAAGGCTCTGGCCCGGGCGGTCCATAGCAGGCCATAGTGGCAGAGTCACGTTTATTAACACCCAGTGTGACATCAGAGCACCAGTTAGTAGGGGTGGGACTTGAGGCAAAAAAACGGATATCGGTTTTACTGCACAGCGGGCCTGGTGGCTTCAGCACTGGCTGGCTTCAGCGCTTCACTAGGCCTTCTGGGGAAACCCGGAAGTTCTCCAGAAGGCCTAGTGAAGCGTTGAAGCCAGCCAGTGCTGAAGCCGCTGGACCGCCGTGCTGCAGCCGCTGCTGCCGCCCGGAGTGCAAGTAAGGTAGGCGATCCATGGGGGGGAGGGCGATCCCTGGGGTGGGAGGGGTGTTAAACCACCCCCACCCCAGGGATAGCCCTAGTACCTGCTGGTGTGGGCTCTGGGTCGCTGCCGCTGACACGGCAGCAGACCAGAAACCACACTAGCAGGGACTTTGGGTGAAAAAATAATATTTTTTTAAAAAAATCCTGGCTGGGCAGGGTGGGTGGGGGGTGTCCCCGCTTCCACCTGTGCAGCCTGGACAGGGGAGGGAAAGTATTTTGTTTGTTTGTTTGTTTCTTTTACATTGCGGCCATTCATTTCAATGGCCGCAATGTAAAAAAATCCGGCACGGGGAACCGGTATCGGTACCCTAATTACTGGATTAATCTGATACTGCCGGTACAGCAAAATACCAGAAGTATCTGATACTGGGGGAACCGAAATTCCCACCCCTACCAGTTAGGGTTGCCAACTTGCCACCTCTCTGGGTTTTACTTGGAGACTTTGGGCTTGGACTGTAGGGAAAGTCCAAGCTTCTCAGGATCAGCCAGGGATGCCTGTGGGGAACCTGGAGAATTGGGTCTTCCAGGGGAGACAGGGAGTGGCCATATCAGAAAGGGAGTGGGCCATAGGGATTCTCCTGCCTCCTTTGTAACATGGCCCACCTGTATGAAACGTTGTGATGTCACGATGTTCCACAAGGATGGGCTTACATTAAAAGGAGACGTGGCAGCCCCTTTCCTCTCCCTTTGTAGGGCATAGCCCAAGTGAACGGCTGGCCCTTTAAGAGAGCTAGCATCATCCAGGGGACTGGGCTAGTGAGGCTGCAGGCGCTAAGCATATTGAGGGACAGCGCCTGAGCTAATGCAGCTGTAGAAGGGCGTGGCTGGAGCCAGCCCAAGGGTACAAAGTCTGAGCCAGAGCTCAGTGCTGCATAAGTAAGAGCTGGGGACAGGCTCTGCTTTCAGAACCGAGCCTCACTCAGAGGGGGTTGGGAAGGCTTGGGAAGTCTCAGAGGGTGCTGCCTGAGAGCCAGAGGGACTGCAGGGTTGAGGCAAATGAGCCGGCAGCCTGAGGACTGAGAACACTGGAGCTACAGAGGGACTGTGAGGAAGCCAGAGGATTTGTGCCTGGCTAGATGAACTCTGAGAGCCAAAGAGTGAGTGCCTGGCTAGAGACTGAACGGTGGAGAAGTGCATTGAACTGTGTAAAGTATAAATAAAAGGACATAAGCTGAATTCCCAAGAGTGAGTGACTGAATGGGGTCTGCTCCTGCAAGGAATTACCCAGAGTGAGCCCTGCCCTGTTACACCCTCACCTTTCTGACATGGCCTCATTCCTTGCGGAGCTTCATGACAGCACAACTCTCTGCCAGGGGTGGGGGTACACCAAAAAGAGGTGCGATAGTCTCATTGCTCCACCCCCTTTGACATGGTCCTGGGGGGGAGGTGACAACTGTACCTGCAGCTTCCCCCACTGGTGGAATCCCTCGGTGCTGGGGCAGGAGCCCAACATTCTGTAGGTCACATGATGAGTCCGCGTGTGGCTCTCCGGTGGGAGTGACTGACCACCTCTCCACTGCTTCCAATTGCTGACCTTTAGTGCCCCCAGTGGTGGCTCAGGTTGCAGCTCCAAACCTCCCTGCTCGCTAGCTGAGAGGGATTACAGTTGACCCCAGGGAAAGGAGTGGGGAACAATGGGGTGCAGGTGACTGGCAGGCCATAGGCTGGTCACCACTGACCACCATGGGCCACCATGGGACTGTTGCAGAGGGTTGTGGGCCCGACGCATGATTGAGGACATACCCTTGACCTAACATTTTGCACCCCCACCTCCTAGCCACTGCCTTGGAGAAGCAATTGAGCTCTCTTCTCAGTCAAAATTATTCGAAATCCCTACAAATGTGGGAGGGGTGGCATGATCGCATTCCAGATAATAAAGTGTTTGCCAACTGGGCCACTGCCATACTTATGCCTTTCTCTACAGCAGGGGTGGGAACTGATTACCCATGGGCCAAACCTGGCCTGCCCCTGTTTTTTAGTTGGTCACTCTCCAGTTCCTGGATCAGGTTCATGGATCCAGTCCCTGCCTTCAAGGCCCGAAAGAGTGAGCTCGGCAGAAGGGAATGGAGATAAAGGCTTGCGATCAAGGAGAGGGGATTGATCCATGGCGCAGATCCTCTTCCTTCTCTCCCATCAGACACCTCAGCAGACTCCTTCAACACTCTTGCCACAAACCTATCCCACCGGCAGAGGTTGTATTTATTTCCCAAGTGGCCCAGAAGAGAGACTCTAGCTTCTGTTCTATGGAGTGTAGTTTCATCCTGAACCACGCCCTACATACAACAGGTCAATGATTCACACAATCCCTGCCCCCTTGGGATGAATGACTTGGTCCTGTGATCTCCATCCTAGAAGTGGCAAAATCGAGGCACGGACATTCTGTGACTTGTTTGCAGGGTCGTCGCTAGGTGGGAATGGGTCCTGGTGCGGAAGATGGAATGGGCTCCCTGCTAGGGCACCCCACTCCAGGGGGCGGATTAGGCCCTCTACTTGAGTATGTCCCTTCCCTAGGCTTGTGGGCCCAGGTCGCTACACTCGCTGCACCCATTATAGCTACAAGCCCCTGCTTGTCTGTCTCCGCGGAGGGAACTAGGTTAGGATTCAGGGGTTCCAAAGAGACTGGACATATTGTTCCAGAATGGCTCATATGTGTGGAAAGGTGACCTCTATCAGGCTGTCAAGGTCAGGGAACTCTTTGGTGATTTTCTAAGTAAGCATTTCTCCCAAAGGTATCGAGAGCAGCTCGAATTTACACACTGAATTTTTACCAAGTCTTGGGAAATACCGTTGAACAGTACTGAGCCATATGGCAGAGAAGAAACAAACAAACAACAACAACAACAACAACATATAAAAGCCTAGGATGTGTTTGAAACAACACCTCCTTCTTTCTCTTCTTTCTCCTGCCTCTCCATGTGCACATCCCTCTTCTAGACCCAGAAAATTAGCCAAACAGCACCCCAAATTATACAGCAGGAGGTTTTTATTGCAGATCTGGAGAAATTTCAATAGGGATTCAACACTGTGCCTTGGCATTTAACCTTTATTGAATGGTATACTAGAGAGAGCAATAAAGATCCTGGCAACTTATTTTGCAATAATCTTAAATCCCTCCTCTTGCATGGAAAGGAGTCTCCTTGAGCCCTACAATGGGAGCCTGGAGTTGCAATAAAAACATCTAGGAAAAGGTTATTTTACCTGAATTTATCGCTTAGCAACCAAGAACTCTACCTCCAGAGAATGCCGTTCTGCAGGTTACCAAGTAACTGACTGTGACAATTACTAAACAGCTGGCCCACTAATCTACATACCCTTTAACCTCAGTCAGCTGAAAGATTGGCCGATGACAGCTAACAAACAATAGATTCACACCCTAATATTTTATTTAAGAGCTGAGAGAAACCACAGCTGCAAGGATCCTCCCAGCCAGTTGGATTTCACTGTTTTGACTTGCAGTGTCTTGCTTTCAAGAAACTGTTCCTTCATGCAGTCATACTTGACGATGATAAATCACACAATAAGGTTTTTTTAAAAAATCTTCAAGCGTTCCATTCTCTGTGCATTGTACCCAGCAACTAAATACAATTTTTTATGAGGAAATAGCTATGTCTCAATGTAAGAATGCAAAGCAGTTAACTGTAAACAAGTAGCTATTGAGAGAAAGGCTCTTCTCTTGCTACGTTTATCATGAACGTAGAAAAGGGCATACAACTTAATGTCCCATTAAGGGAGGCAAAATGTAGCTGCTGTTTCACCAACAGCCATCCATAAATAGTACAAATGTATTTTAAACACCGATGCGTGGGAAACAGGAGAAATTAATGAGGAAGCCAATGCAAGAAGCGGGAGAATCGAAATGGGATGAAATGAAAAGCAGAGGAAATTTAGGATGGAAACTTCCTGACAGGGAGATGTATTACATCGTGGACTAGTCTCCCCAGGGAAATAAGAGAAGTGCAATCGCTTCAGACATTGAAAAGAAGACCGAACAAAACATTAAGTAAAAAACAGATGTGCAGTCGGTGGGACCACTCCCCAGGCTGCCTCAGGGCAGAAAAGCATGGGGGACACAGCCCGGGTCAGGTCAGGGCACTGAACTGATGTGCCTGCGGCTGGGGAGGATCCCGGGCTGGGTAGGGCTGGGAGCACAACAAACACGCGGACAGCTGGCCGCGCTCATGCCCTACACCCAGTGTTGCACCATGACGGGAAGCCATGGTGGCCAATGAGGCACAGCCATGGCTGTCTGCAGCATAGGAACAGACGTACTAGTCCACCGTGGCCTGCTTTGGCCTGCTTTGGCAGGCCGTAGCCTGTACTGTGACTTCAGAGATTTGTCGAGGTCCAAGCTTGGGCTAGCTGCCAACACGGCCCAACGCAAGCCTGGCCCAACAATCCAGTGGTGGCTGCACACACATTCAAGTGAGTCCCGGGCTACTGTGGGTCAAAATGGGCCACAGCAGGCCCAAGCAGGCCAAAGTCNTGCACAATGACGGGAAGCCATGGTGGCCAATGAGGCACAGCCATGGCTGTCTGCAGCGTAGGAACAGACGTACTAGTCCACTGTGGCCTGCTTTGGTCTGCTTTGGCAGGCTGTAGCCTGTACTGTGACTTCAGAGATTTGTCGAGGTCCAAGCTTGGGCTAGCTGCCAACACGGCCCAACGCAAGCCTGACCCAACAATCCAGTGGTGGCTGCACACACATTCAAGTGAGTCCCGGGCTACTGTGGGTCAAAATGGGCCACAGCAGGCCCAAGCAGGCCAAAGTCATGTCTGTTTTTACCTGTTGAGAATGTGGAGTAGTGAGTAAAATAGCACTGAAGGGCGATGGCTTGGTCTTTTTAATATGATTTTGTAACATTGTTAAGAAATGCAAATAGCAACCTAGAGAAATGCAGAACTGGAAGAAACCAGAAGGGTCATTACATCCAGCCCCCCATATAATGCAGGATCTATGAGACCAAAGCCATCACAGATACATGTGTGTACAGCCTCTTCTTAAAGATCATCAATGGTGGTGAATCCACTTCCTCTCTAGGTAGCCTGTTTCATTTTCTGAATGTCTAAAAATTACAGTCAGGATGTTTTCCCTGATGGGAAGTCTAAATCTGCCTTCCCTCCCATCCTGTCCTCTGTACCAAGGAGAACAATTGTTCTATATTTTTTTCCAAGTCAGTCAAATTTTATTGCGTAGCCATCGGCCTTAGCAAAGAAAACATACAATACATGTCTAAAAGCATAAAACAGTAAACACACAGAAGGTAAATAAATCTGGTTAAGGCAAATAATGCAAATAATACAAATTGAAAAATAATAAAATGGAAAAATACGTAAGACTCACAAAAACCTACCAAAATTCAATCCAGAGCAAACCTTGTCCTTCAACGGACACTAGGAAGGGACAGTCCCGGACCCTGCTAGAACTTCAATTGGAAGATGAAAATCACGGAGCTCAACACCTCACAGTGTCCTTGTCTTTCGACGGGCGGAGAGAGGACAGTCCCAAACCCTGCTGGAGCTTCCATTAAGGAGCAAAAAAAAATCTTTTTGGTTGATCACACAAAGTCCTTGTCCTTCAAAGAGCACCAGGAGTGGACAGTTCCAAACCCTGCTGTTAACAGGAGAACCCTCTCCCACTCATGACTATTGGGGGTTAGTACCCCAATATACACCGTTCCTTAACTTCGGGGGGAATTAGTTTTATTTGTTAAACCCGGGGGTCCTGTGTGTAACAGGAGAACCCCCTCCCACTCATGACTATTGGGGGTTGGTACCCCAATATCCACCGTTCCTTAACTTTGGGGGGGATTAGCTTAATTCGTTAAACCCGGGGTTCCTGCATGTCCTAAGGATCAGTCTGAGGACCGATATGTGCTACAAGCAGTTTATGTACCCTCCCTAAAAGTGAAGGAAAAGAGGGCGACAAACTGGGCAATAAAACTGGGCAATAAAACTAAAAGGTTTATTTATACACATAAACAGAGAAACACAGCCCCAGTCTGTCTGTCGGGATCAAAGGAAAAACACAAGTGGCGGCAGGGAAAATGAAAGTGAGGTGGGGAGCGGGAGGTGGAAGATCTGGAAAAGACAGAGAGAGAGAGCAAGAGAGAGAGAGAGAGAGAGGGAGAGAGAGAGAGGGAGAGAGAGAGAACAAGCGGGGAAGTCTGGACCTGAGGTGACCTTTCCTTTCTTGTGGAAAAAGGGGACAGGTGGCCCGTGGATCCAGCAAAGTTCATGGGGGTTGAGAAGAAGGGGAAGACCTAAGTCTGGGAGATCTCTTTAGATACAGACATGCACAGGGAAACCTGCATGTGTCCGCATCCAAAACCTTCTCAGTTTGCATGGGGGAAGCGAGGGGCAGTTACAGGGTTCAGGATAAAAGATTTGGGATAGGCTCAAGGGTGTTACAAAAGACACACAGGGAGGACAAAGGGACACAAATGACCCATCGGGCATATCTGGGTGGGTTTCTAAGTGAGAGAAAAGGAAAGATGCATATGTGAACCATGGGGACAAAAGGGGACTCCAGGTGGGTGCTTAGGTGTCACAAAAGGGAAGAGACTTAGGGGAGCCATGGGCAACAGACACACAATGGACACACCTGGGCATGAATGGGGAGAGGACATTCCAGTGATTTGGGAGGAGTTGTGAGAGGGACCCAAGGTTAATGGCTGCACCTGGGTTTCTGTGCTTAGGGGAGTGGGAGGGATACTAATATTCCATGTCTTTGAGACTGTTGCTAACCTGGGTTCTATTCACCAGTGGTTTCTCAAAACAGGGAGAACACCCTTTCCTAATGGCCCCGTACTTACTGAGGGCTATCTCCCCTTAATCACCTCCTTCCTGAATCAGACTGGATCCACCTGGGTGAACTCCCTTTTCCTAGGTCCCATGGTGGCTGGGCCCGATCCTTGCTCTGATTTCTTTTGGGGGGAAATCCTGAGTCCAATGCCCACCGGCCCATTCCCTTTGCCAAGTATGCGGGGTGGGGTGGGGGGCTGCTCTAACAATTCCCCCCATTGGGGACGTGGTTATTTATTACTGTCAGGAGCGCTCTATGGTGCCACAACCACGCCATGGTTTGCCTTGTTCAACATACTAGCTCACACCTCGTGAAGTACCAGCCCATTCCGGAAGACTAAGATCAATGCGATCAGGTGGGGTCTGATATTGAACACACTGGTCTACTGTGAATCCCAGCCCAGCAAGGACTCCCAATAGACATGAATGTCGGGTGTGAGGTTACACAACTAGGTCGGGGGGAGGGGTATGGGGAGGAGAGGTTCTGGGCAGAGGAAGTCACAAACCTCATGGCTAGGGAAATGAGCGTCAAGGGGGGCGGGGAAATGAGGGGCAACAGGGGAAGGGAACAATGGGTGTACAGTCTAGACCAGGGTTACTTATTTAAACAATAAACATGCTACAATCATTACTAAAATACTACAATACTACAATTATTTACAACACAGTATCTAAACCGAAGAGAATAAAAGGGAACACAATATCAATTAATATACATATTTAAGGCGGGGGGTTCCACCTGGGAGCTGCCTGTAACATATTCATTCTGGCTAGATTCACCTGGGCTTCCTCCAGAGAGACCTGAGGATTTCAAATTGCCACGGGCTGGTCTAGTTTGGATACATGCGAGCCCATGGCCAGGGCTTATTAATTTCTGGAGAGATTCTGCATGCTTGGATCTCTCCTTTGTTTTGGGTCCCTGTTCCGAATTTTAATTTACCCACCCGTCAAATACCCTAAAGGGAAATGTTGAAATGAATTACCAGTTTGTATTTGTCTCAGGGAGCTCCATTCAATGGGATAATTCCGTTCAGGTGTACCTTAATTTACATAGTTGTCCTTAATTTCCAGCTGCTGGAAAAGCTGGGGTAATTAAAAAGGTTTTTTGGCTATTAGTTCAGGAGCTCTTGATGCCTGCTCCTTCTGCCATGCAATAGAGGGTCTAATTGTCCGGGTGGTGGGGAGCTTCTACAAAGTCACTAGTTCCCAAGTCCTTGTCTGGTGGCTCTGCTGCAGGACTTGCATCAGACCCAGAGGTGAGGAGTTCTTTCTTTTGGAGTTGTGGCCAACTCTTAATCCTTTCTCCATGGCGGCAGCTTGTGCTGGGGGCTGTGTTCTCCTGGGTGTATCCTGCCTCTTTGTCCCTGTCTGGAAACTGCACGCTGAGGCAAAGGCCCAGGACAGGTTCCGGCATGTATTCAGGGGGAGCATCTGACC
>QEPC01007720.1:779460-794814 GCA_003113815.1 Sphenodon punctatus | reverse complement strand
AATACCCTAAAGGGAAATGTTGAAATGAATTACCAGTTTGTATTTGTCTCAGGGAGCTCCATTCAATGGGATAATTCCGTTCAGGTGTACCTTAATTTACATAGTTGTCCTTAATTTCCAGCTGCTGGAAAAGCTGGGGTAATTAAAAAGGTTTTTTGGCTATTAGTTCAGGAGCTCTTGATGCCTGCTCCTTCTGCCATGCAATAGAGGGTCTAATTGTCCGGGTGGCGGGGAGCTTCTACAAAGTCACTAGTTCCCAAGTCCTTGTCTGGTGGCTCTGCTGCAGGACTTGCATCAGACCCAGAGGTGAGGAGTTCTTTCTTTTGGAGTTGTGGCCAACTCTTAATCCTTTCTCCATGGCGGCAGCTTGTGCTGGGGGCTGTGTTCTCCTGGGTGTATCCTGCCTCTTTGTCCCTGTCTGGAAACTGCACGCTGAGGCAAAGGCCCAGGACAGGTTCCGGCATGTATTCAGGGGGAGCATCTGACCCGTGAACTCCGCTCCTGGAAGCGCTCTCTGGGGGGACACCTTTCCATCTCCTCCCAGGGTTCGTGAAGCTTCTCACCGGCTCGTATCCTGGTATGGGTCCCAATGCTATGCTCATCCAAACAGCCACTCATTCCCTGATGAGATAAAAAGTCTGGGGGGGAGGATTTCTCACCCGGGGCGAGGTTTAACAGAAACTGAGGGAGAAAGACAGATGTGAGGCAAGGAGGCCCCTCCTCCCACAAGACAGTGTTTGCTTCACTGACTTATGGAACTACGGCGGGATATGGACTCTGGGATGATTTTAGGGGAGGGCATGGGACACTAGGGAATGGACTTTTAATCATCATCACTGACATACCCTATGAGTGGATCAAACTTCCACAGTTCCCTGCGGATGGGAGTTGATGGGGGCTGATTTCCTTCAAGCACTGGATATCTGTTCCCCGTCCTCTCCGCAGATCTTAACCAGGCCTGCGTAGAACTGAACCACATGCGGGTCTTCCCTCAAGTATAGTTCCCATCTAGAAGAGCCATTCTGGTATATTTTTATGACCACCCTTTCCACAACTCCCCCCGTTGCTCTCCATTTGGCCACTCCAATGAGGGACCGATGTGGCCCTCCTGCCTCGCTATAACAGAACTTGAAATGGAAAGTTTGCCTGATGATTAGGCTGCTTACCCTTGCTGCGAGTCTCAGGGCCAGATTCATCAAGACGCCATTCCGTGGTTGAGTCAAGTGAGGATACACACGCCCCCTTGGTCTCCTGGATCTTAACCTCCTATTCATAACTGCCATGCAAGCTTGGGACACTGGTGCCTCTCTGAGGTGAGAGCCCTTCTACTGAGGGAGGGTGGAAGAGCCAGTCGGATCTGGGGGGCTCGCTCTTGGGGGGATCCATAGATTTGCCAGCCCACTCCTTGAGCTGCGAACTGTGGAAATACTTTCTCCAAAGCTGCCCCCTTTTTCCTTCTGAAATTTCCACCTGGTAAACTGCTGGACTGATTCTATTAACTATCCTTACGGGGCCCTCCCATTTGTGGGTTAAGGAATGCTCTTGTGCTGAGAACTTTCGATACATTACTGATTGTCCCACTTCCCACACAACAGGCTTACTAACCCACCCTAGTCTTTTATCTACGTCCTGCTGTGCTATTCCAAGGTGGAGGGCAATTTGCTTATATATCTTTGCTATCTCCTCTACCAAGGACTGGACCCATGTATCAGAGACAACTTTGTTCTCCCATGAACTTGGAATTTCAGTTCCAAACCACCAGGCCTCAGACATCCGCATTTGCCCCCCTGTCATCACCTCCAAGGGCATGTATCCATGAACTACTTTGGACCCCCTCAAGGCCATCAAGATGAGGGGGAGTTTCTCATCCCAATTTGTCCCCACTGGATTAATCTGTTTTTTCAATGGCTCTTTCAACATGCGGTTAGTTCTTTCTAACAAGCAGGAAGAAATGGGGTGTCCGGCTATGTGAAACCACTGTTTGATCCCTAAAGCCTTACACAGCTCCTGCATCACTCCCCCTACAAAGTGAGGGTGAGGCCCCAAATCTGAGTCGATGCAGTGGGGGATTCCCCATCGAGACAAGACAATGTTAAAGAGACTTTTAGCGGTGGTGTGGGCGGTGTTGTTTTAACAGGGGATTGCCTCCGCCCACTTACTGAAAGCTTCCAGTACTTGTTAACAGACAGTACTTGTTCCCTCTCGCAGTTGTGGGGAGGGAGCCTATGTAATCTATCTGGATTCTATCCCAAGGACCTTCAACACACTGATGTTGAATAGGAACTTTCATTGTCTGGTGCTCTGCATTTACCATTGCACAGGAAAAACAATTGTTGCACCATTGCTCCACATCTGCCTACATCTGGGGCCACCATCCAGTTTCCTTAACCCTGTCTAGAGTGTCCTGTTTGCCCTGGTGCCCTTGTTCATGGACAAATTGGATTAGGTCCCCCGTACCTTCTCCAGGACTATCCAATGCCTGTCACCCCCGGCATCAAAAGCCCACCACACATTGTTATCCTTGGTGATTGTGAATTTCCCTGTGCTGTCTATCCCTTTTGCTGCCAAGTCCTCTACTTCCCTATCCCCTTCCTGTAGTATCCCCAAGTCTAGGGTAGTGAGCCCCGATGCTAGAGACTGGGCTCTAGTGGTGACTGGGGCTAAGGGTATTTCAGAGGAGGTATCTTCTGCGGGGTCGGGGGGCTTGCTCAGGGTGGTGGCTTCCTTTGTTAATCTGTCTGCTTGACTATTCCAGAAAGCCGAATCTGTAGGTTTCCTGGAATGTCCCGCGTGTGTGCCACCCACATCAGGCCGGTTCTGGTTTTTACTAGCTCTGCAATTTTTTTCCATTTCTCTGAATGGGCTACTGGTCTCCCATCAGAGGCAGATATACATCTCCCTCGCCAGATTGGAAGCCACACGGTGGCTGCGCGTTCAGTCCAATCAGAATCTGTGTGGCAATCAGAATGGCTAGGGAGATTTCCAGGGGCTCGAATTCAAGGACAGCAAACACAGCCTGGACTTCAGCTGCCTGGGAGGAGTGGGGCCGCGCTGATCCCTGTAGCACCTGGCCATCTAGCACCCGAACAGCCACCCAGCCTGTCTTAGGCTTTTCTGGATCATAAAAAGATGACCCATCCGAATACCACACTATTAACCCCTTTTCTGCTGCTTCTGCCTGACTCTTTCCCCATTGTATTGGCCACCCGATGTGCTGAGGTTCTGGGAGGGGGCATATGTGTTCTTCCCCTTGTATGAGTAACCCATAGGGGGTAGGGGTTTCTTTTTGTTCCTTGCTGAACCCCACTCCCCGTTTTACCAAAGCCAGGGTCCACTGAGCTATACGGGGGTCGCTGACTTGCCTGTCCTGGATTTTCCTGGATATGATGTACTTGAGGGGTGAATGGGGGGTTTGTACTATAACCTTGGACCCCCCAATTATGAACTCCCAATGTTTCAAGGTCCATATCAAGGTTAAGCAAGCCTTTTCACAGGGGAGGAACCTTTGTTCACCTCATCGAGCAACCTAGAGGCATAAGCTACCACCCGCTGCCTTCCCATTTGCTGTTGGGTAAGAGTGGCTCCTATGGAAGTTTCTGTTGCGGCTAGCTGGATGAAAAAGGGAAGCTTGGGGTCTGAATGGGCCAGTGTGGGGGCTTTTGCTAAATCCAATTTTAAAGTAGCCAGGGCTTCTTGCTGGTCGGGAGCCCACTCCCACACACGTCCCTTTTTCAGGAGTTTGTATAGAGGTCTTGCCTTTTCCGCAAAGAACTCTATAAAATCTCTGGAGAAATTTAGAGTGCCCAATATCGCTCGAAGGGAATGCAAATCGGTGGGGGCATGTATCTTTGAAATCACCTCTACTCTTTGGGTGTCTGGAGACCTACCCTCTTCCCCCAAACTGATCCCCAAGTACTTCACCTGTTTCTGTACCAGTTGTGCCTTTTCCTGGTTTACCTTGAACCCTGTTTTCTGAACTATGGAGAGTACCTCCCTGGTGATTTCTAAAGTCTTTTCTTCTTCTAGGGAGTGTACCAGGATATCATCTACATATGATATTACAAAGTTTCTCAAGTCTGACTTCAATTCCTCCCACATTTTTGAGACAACAGAATGGCAAATGCTAGGGGAGGAATGGAAGCCTTGGGGTGTCCTTGAAAAAGCATGTTGTTGGTGTTTATAGGTGAAAGCAAACTTATACCAACAAGCTGGGTGAAGGGGGATGGCAAAGAAAGCATTTGCCAAATCAGTGACTGAGTACCAGCGAGATCCAATGGATATCACTGCAACTATTCCATTGTTTTTAGCCACCACCGGGGCAAAAGGGGGAGTTACAGTATTCAGAGCCCGATAGTCCACAGTCATTCTGTAAGTCACCCCGTCTGCCTTGATAACAGGCCAGACTGTTACAGACTGACTGCATCTGCACTATAACTCCCTGTTTAAGCAAACTATTGATGGTGGTTTGGATTCCCTCTTCTGCCTCCGCGGGGTATTTGTATTGCTTCTGGGGCGGGGGATCATCTCCCTGTATTAGCACCTCATCCTCTACCTTCCCGCACTCTGCATTGTCCTTGATCCATACCCGGGGAAATCCTTGGGTCCATGGATCATTGGTCAAGGAGAAAACAGGAAGGGGTGCCTTAGGGGCTGTGCAGTGGTGTATGGTGATTTCTGGGGGCCCCTCCGGGACTTGCCACAGTAATCCATTGGCTAAGTCTACTGTTAGTTGGGATTTCCTCAGAAATGGACTCCCTATGATGCCTTTTTCTTTACCCTTATGTACACAACTTTCCATAGTCCCTTTTAGTTTACCCAATTCAAAGGGAACCTCCCACCATACCAGGGCTTCTTGAGTTTCCCCACCATACCTGCTGAGCTTAACCTGTTTGCCGGAAGGCTCCCCTGCATTTACTCAGTCTGGACCCAAAATGTTTACAGAGGCCCCTGTATCTACTAGGAGCTGGACTTGAGTTCCTGGATTCCCGATGCTAGTCCTGACATTGGGTCTCCCCCACCTATCTGGGTGTAGTTTTGCAACTACCTGAGGGGGACCCTTGGGAATCGGGCAGCCCTAGCAGATAGTATGGACCTCCTGTAACACCTGCTCTTGTTCTGGTGTCCAGGTTTTGGTGCCCGGATCCTCCGACCCCACTGCAGCTACTGGTTGCGGGGGGTGGGGAAGGGGGGAAGCCCTGGTTAAAGCTCTGAGCCCACTGCTTTTGCAGTTCCCCCACTGCCGCTATCAGAACATGTAGTGGTTGGAGGTGGTACTGCCTCATGTCTGCCCCTAATGCTTTTAACTCCCCCCATACATAGGCACGAAGGGGATTTCCGGGCTCCCGGCAAGGGTAAGCTGGGGGGGGGAGGAGTGCCACCAGTGTTTCCCAGATGTCCCTTCTGGGGGTTGACTCTAAGTAGGGGGTTCACTGCCTGTCCTGGGGGAGATGAAGAATGAGGGCCATTATTCTGGAAGGTGACTGCTTGTACCAGCTCTAACTGTTGCTTGCGAGTGGTACATTTGCCTCCCCCCATTCCCCTCATCAAATCAGCCACCTGCTGAATGCCTGTGAATAACTCATCCCAGGTAATCTGCGCTAGGTCTATTCTGCCATTTTAGTTGGGTAAGCAAGCCCTGCATGTATGGCCTCTATAAATTCCCTGTTGTCGTACTGCATTATGTGCCTCCCATCCCACTGAACAGGGACCACAACCTTCACTAGGGCTCCCAAAAGCTTTTTCCTAACCACATAGAACTCTGGATGTTCCCCCGGGGCCTGTGTCTCTAAAAGGAACACCCTGTGGGGGCTCTGCCCGGGAAGCATAACCCGCAGCACCGCTTTCATCCACTTGCTGCAGTTAGCGCAGTGGAGGTCAGCCATGCCTAGTCCCGCTGCCAGAACCTGCGCATCCGCAAGGGACGTACTGGCTCAGGCCAACTGTGTCAGATCTACCCCATCTGCTGTGGGATACATCGGCAACGCCCTGGCCATCCATGAGACCACAGTATCCTGGTTCAGTGGACCCAACTGCTCGGTAACTGCTTTTGCCTGAGTGGGGGACCACCGAACCATTTCCCTTACTTCCTCATGGGTTGCACCCCCTCTTCCCCCCATACACTCAACATTCAGGCTTACAACTGGGGCCAGAGGCTCAGGCACTTGCCATGCGGGGTTGTAAGGGGACTCTGGAATGGCATCTACAGGCAGGTGGGCTTTCCAAGCGGAGAGATAATCGGGCCCCACCCCAGGGAGATCCTTGACTTGCACGGCGACCACTAAACCTTTGTGCAAATCAAGCTCCCCCTGCAGCTTCTGGATGGTCTCCTCGCAAGCTTCATGGCTAGCCGTGACCTTAGTGGTCCAGTTCTGATTGGCCAAGAAATGTGCCGCTGACCGGGCTTGCCCTAATTGTTCCCTCAACCCCTCCAGCTCCTTCTCAGCCTCCTCAGCCCTAACCAAGGCTCCACTGCTCTCCTCCTGGGCTCTTTTAAGAAACAATGTCAGGTTCCATTTTTCTACCACAGACTCACACTTATCCCTTTCCAGTTCTGCACACTTTACTTCCAATCTCTCTGCTCTCTCCCCCTCCTTTTTGCACTGTTGCCTAGTCTCCCTCAACATCTCCTGCAAGTCGCAACATGCATACCACAATGCCCAGGCGGCACATGAGTCCTTTTTACTCCCTCTGGGTTTAAACGTTTGGCAATATTCTGCATATGCCTCCCCTACCGAGGCTACCAGGTCCTCGCTTTTAAAACACCCCGGTTCCCATGGGAACTTCCCCTTTGTTGCTGCCCATCTCTCCAGTTTTGCCTTTCCCTGCTCCTTTTGGAGCATACCTTCCACCTCCCAAGCACTGACTGTCTTTCCAGAACCTATTCTGGTATAGTTCCCTGTGTTACTTTTTACCACCTCCACATTCCAATGGTACACTCCCCAGGCTGCTGAAGCAGTCCCCCATCAACAACTTTTTACAAGTCGTGGGACCCATGCTAGGGCACCCAGACACAAAAATCCCAGGGCTGCCCGTGCAACCCCAAGACCAGTGCTCTCCCACTGTCCCAAGCCTGATGCTACGGGTTCAAGACCCCAAAGATCCCAGGACTGGTGCTGCGCGCCCAACGACCAGAATTTTCCCATCATTTTCAAATGCCCCAAACCTGTCACTACAAGCTCAGGACCACTTCTTCTCACAGACCCCTGGACTGCTTCCAAGAATCCCAAGATCCCAATTCCTTACAAATCCCTAAACTTCCTCATACAGTCCCAAGATCACAATTCTTTACAAATCCCTGAACTGCCTCATACAGTCCCAAGATCACTCCACACTCCCAGACTAATTCTCCCAGAGAACCCACTCCCTGAACATTTAAATCCACAGGTCCAGACACACACACAAAAGGTGTAGAGAAAAGCAAAGAGAGAAAGTTTGGGGGATTTTGGCTGACTGTAGCTACACACGCCTCTCGTGGATTTTCTACACTTGTGCTGAGTGGATTACTACATGACTGCCCATGATCTCCACAAATATGTTAACAGGAAAACCCCCTCCCACTCATGAGTATTGGGGGGTTGGTACCCCAATATACACCATTCCTTAACTTTGTGGGGAATTAGCTTAATTCGTTAAACCCGGGGTTCCTGCGTGTAACAGGAGAACCCCCTCCCACTCATGACTATTGGGGGTTGGTACCCCAATATCCACCATTCCTTAACTTTGGGGGGAATTAGCTTAATTCGTTAAACCCGGGTTCCTGCGTGTCCTAAGGATCAGTCTGATGACAGTTACGCGCTACAAGCAGTTTATGTACCCTCCCCAAAAGTGAAGGAAAAGAGGGAGACAAAGATTCAATAAAATTAAAAGGTTTATTTATACACATAAACAGAGAAACACAGTCCCGATCTGGCTGGTGGGATCAAAGGAAAAACACAAGTGGCGGCTGGGAAAATGAAAGTGAGGTGGGGAGCGGGGGGTGGAAGATCTGGAAAAGACAGAGAGAGAGAGAGAGAGAGAGAGAGAGAGAGAGAGAACAAGTGGGGAAGTCTGGACCTGAGGTTACCTTTCCTTTCCTGTGGAAAAAGGGGACAGGTGGCCCGCGGATCCAGCGAAGTTCATGGGGGGTTGGGAAGAAGGGGCAGACCTAAGTCTGAGAGATCTCTTTAGATACAGACACGCACAGGGAAACCTGCACGTGTCCGCATCCAAAACCTTCTCAGTTTTCATGGGGGAAGCGAGGGGCAGTTACAGGGTTCAGGATAAAAGATTTGGGATAGGCTCAAGGGTGTTACAAAAGACACACAGGGAGGACAAAGGGACACAAATGACCCATTGGGGCATATCTGGGTGGGTTTCTAAGTGAGAGAAAAGGAAAGATGCATATGCGAACCATGGGGACAAAAGGGGACTCCAGGTGGGTGCTTAGGTGTCACAAAAGGGAAGAGACTTAGGGGAGCCATGGGCAACAGACACACAATGGACACACCTGGGCATGAATGGGGAGAGGACATTCCAGTGATCTGGGAGGAATTGTGAGAGGAACCCAAGGTTAATGGCTGCACCTGGGTTTCTGTGCTGGGGGTGGGGGGCGGGTAGAGGATACTAATATTCCATGTCTTTGAGGCTGTTGCTATCCTGGGTTCTATTCACCAGTGGTTTCTCAAAACAGGGAGAACGCCCTTTCTTAATGACCCCTTACTTACTGAGGGCTATCTCCCCTTAATCACCTCCTCCCTGGATCAGGCTGGTATCCAGCTGGGTGAACTCCCTTTTCCTAGGTCCCATGGTGGATGGGCCCGATCCTTGCTCTGATTTCTTTTGGGGGGAAATCCTGAGTCCAATGCCCACCGGCCCATGCCCTGTGCCAAGTATGGGGGGGCTGCTCTAACACTGCAGGCCAGCAACCTGATTAGCACTTCCAGTGGCTAGTGGCCAAAATGATATAATCAGACCATATAATAAAACATTATAACTCTTTTTCATGTCAGCCTTTCCAAAAATGTGTAAACTGTTATCATATCCTCCCTAGTTTCCTTTTCCCCAGGCTAAACATACCCAGCTCCTTCAGCCTCTCCTCATACGACTTGTGCCAGAAACCATTTTTAAAATCAGCTTTGTTGTTTTCCTCTGAATTCCTCTCCAAGTTTTCTGTGTCCTTAAAATGGGGTGCTGATAACTGAATGCAGTACTCCAGCTGGGGCCTACCCAGAGCGGAGTAGAGTGGCACAATAACTTCCTGTGTCTTGCATACGGTGCTTCTGTTGATGCAGGCTGAATGGCACCAGTTGAGAGTAGATAGCCTTGGGCAAGTCCCTGTCTCTCAACCAGTTTTCCATCTATAAAATGGAAATAATGGGGTTTTTTACACACACATTTCTCCTGCATGTTTGCTGTTACATCCTGAACTTTCTGTGTGTCTAAATCACCCACCCAGATCTTAAACATCTGGCTCTTTGAACTTCTGCATAAAACTTCTCCTAGACTTTTTGTGTGTAAAAAGTTCTCCTGGTAAACTGCTTTGCTCCAGGCAGCTGTGGTCACTTGGTTTCCATGGCAGCCCCTCACGTCTACAGCTGTGGCTACTTTAGGCTGTCTCAGGGCAGTGTGTGTGTGAAGAATGCATCCAGGAAGTGCCTCAGGGCAGCGTGTGTGTGAAGAATGCATCCAGAACTTACTTATGGACTTGTAAACCCAGAAGACTAAAAGACCAGCACTTTAAGGTCTGTGTAAAAATGCGCAATAATGCCCCGTGCTGCCTCACAGGGCTGTTGTGAGAGTTTCCTAGATAAGAATTGTAAAACACTCTCAACCCTGCTAACCGTGCTATAGATGTAATTATTAATAATAAAATACAGCAGGGTCACGAACTCATCTTACCTGGGGGAAATTTCCTTCCCACTCCTTATTATAAAGATCAGCGAGACGAGCAGTTCCTAAACTATTTGCTTGTATGACTCTATTTTGAGACATTAATATAATTTATATCTTTAGTTAGATTTGGCCCTTCCCCGAAGTCCGAGGATGGCTAACATAAAAAAAAAAGCATATAAAACACAAAGATAAACCCCAGGAAGCTATATATAAAATGCCTCTAAAATGACACCCTGATTCCTAACCCTGTCCATTCAATGCCTAGCTGAATAGATAGGTCTTATACTGCGTCTGGGAGATGCCCGGGCTTGAGCTTTGACAAATCTCATGGGGAAGGGAGTTCTGCTAATAAATATAATTGACTGAAAACTAACATGATGGCACCGCTGCTCCACCGTCGACTTACCTCCTCCGGGGTCAGACTATCACCACGTCAGGATCCAACCAGGCTTCTGGACCTGTAGGGGGGCAAAGAGACTCTGTGAGTGTCGGGGGGGCAGGGGAGCACAGAAGCCAGCCGAGAGGGCTGTCCTATCCCCTCCCCCACCCGGAAGTAGCCAGGGGCTTTAAAGCCCGGCGCTCAGCGGCTCCATCCTCAGGTCGTGAGCCTCAGGCCACGGCCCAAAGGGCCGCAGCCAAAGGGCACGGTACTTTGAGACGCTTTGGGGGTGGCAGGGGGTTATTATTGTTTTTGTGGGTTCTCTTTTGTGCAGGGCTAGGGTGGTGAGGTGGGGGTGTAGGAGGGGTGGGTAAGAGGGGGGTGGATTCCAGTGACTGCCCCTGGTGGCAGCAGGGGGAGCACTGGGAGGGTTAGTGGGGTGTGTGCCTTGGGTCCCTGTGAGAGAGGGAAGTCGAGGGGTGACNGACCTACCCTCTTCCCCCAAACTGATCCCCAAGTACTTCACCTGTTTCTGTACCAGTTGTGCCTTTTCCTGGTTTACCTTGAACCCTGTTTTCTGAACTATGGAGAGTACCTCCCTGGTGATTTCTAAAGTCTTTTCTTCTTCTAGGGAGTGTACCAGGATATCATCTACATATGATATTACAAAGTTTCTCAAGTCTGACTTCAATTCCTCCCACATTTTTGAGACAACAGAATGGCAAATGCTAGGGGAGGAATGGAAGCCTTGGGGTGTCCTTGAAAAAGCATGTTGTTGGTGTTTATAGGTGAAAGCAAACTTATACCAACAAGCTGGGTGAAGGGGGATGGCAAAGAAAGCATTTGCCAAATCAGTGACTGAGTACCAGCGAGATCCAATGGATATCACTGCAACTATTCCATTGTTTTTAGCCACCACCGGGGCAAAAGGGGGAGTTACAGTATTCAGAGCCCGATAGTCCACAGTCATTCTGTAAGTCACCCCGTCTGCCTTGATAACAGGCCAGACTGTTACAGACTGGCTGCATCTGCACTATAACTCCCTGTTTAAGCAAACTATTGATGGTGGTTTGGATTCCCTCTTCTGCCTCCGCGGGGTATTTGTATTGCTTCTGGGGCGGGGGATCATCTCCCTGTATTAGCACCTCATCCTCTACCTTCCCGCACTCTGCATTGTCCTTGATCCATACCCGGGGAAATCCTTGGGTCCATGGATCATTGGTCAAGGAGAAAACAGGAAGGGGTGCCTTAGGGGCTGTGCAGTGGTGTATGGTGATTTCTGGGGGCCCCTCCGGGACTTGCCACAGTAATCCATTGGCTAAGTCTACTGTTAGTTGGGATTTCCTCAGAAATGGACTCCCTATGATGCCTTTTTCTTTACCCTTATGTACACAACTTTCCATAGTCCCTTTTAGTTTACCCAATTCAAAGGGAACCTCCCACCATACCAGGGCTTCTTGAGTTTCCCCACCATACCTGCTGAGCTTAACCTGTTTGCCGGAAGGCTCCCCTGCATTTACTCAGTCTGGACCCAAAATGTTTACAGAGGCCCCTGTATCTACTAGGAGCTGGACTTGAGTTCCTGGATTCCCGATGCTAGTCCTGACATTGGGTCTCCCCCACCTATCTGGGTGTAGTTTTGCAACTACCTGAGGGGGACCCTTGGGAATCGGGCAGCCCTAGCAGATAGTATGGACCTCCTGTAACACCTGCTCTTGTTCTGGTGTCCAGGTTTTGGTGCCCGGATCCTCCGACCCCACTGCAGCTACTGGTTGCGGGGGGTGGGGAAGGGGGGAAGCCCTGGTTAAAGCTCTGAGCCCACTGCTTTTGCAGTTCCCCCACTGCCGCTATCAGAACATGTAGTGGTTGGAGGTGGTACTGCCTCATGTCTGCCCCTAATGCTTTTAACTCCCCCCATACATAGGCACGAAGGGGATTTCCGGGCTCCCGGCAAGGGTAAGCTGGGGGGGGGAGGAGTGCCACCAGTGTTTCCCAGATGTCCCTTCTGGGGGTTGACTCTAAGTAGGGGGTTCACTGCCTGTCCTGGGGGAGATGAAGAATGAGGGCCATTATTCTGGAAGGTGACTGCTTGTACCAGCTCTAACTGTTGCTTGCGAGTGGTACATTTGCCTCCCCCCATTCCCCTCATCAAATCAGCCACCTGCTGAATGCCTGTGAATAACTCATCCCAGGTAATCTGCGCTAGGTCTATTCTGCCATTTTAGTTGGGTAAGCAAGCCCTGCATGTATGGCCTCTATAAATTCCCTGTTGTCGTACTGCATTATGTGCCTCCCATCCCACTGAACAGGGACCACAACCTTCACTAGGGCTCCCAAAAGCTTTTTCCTAACCACATAGAACTCTGGATGTTCCCCCGGGGCCTGTGTCTCTAAAAGGAACACCCTGTGGGGGCTCTGCCCGGGAAGCATAACCCGCAGCACCGCTTTCATCCACTTGCTGCAGTTAGCGCAGTGGAGGTCAGCCATGCCTAGTCCCGCTGCCAGAACCTGCGCATCCGCAAGGGACGTACTGGCTCAGGCCAACTGTGTCAGATCTACCCCATCTGCTGTGGGATACATCGGCAACGCCCTGGCCATCCATGAGACCACAGTATCCTGGTTCAGTGGACCCAACTGCTCGGTAACTGCTTTTGCCTGAGTGGGGGACCACCGAACCATTTCCCTTACTTCCTCATGGGTTGCACCCCCTCTTCCCCCCATACACTCAACATTCAGGCTTACAACTGGGGCCAGAGGCTCAGGCACTTGCCATGCGGGGTTGTAAGGGGACTCTGGAATGGCATCTACAGGCAGGTGGGCTTTCCAAGCGGAGAGATAATCGGGCCCCACCCCAGGGAGATCCTTGACTTGCACGGCGACCACTAAACCTTTGTGCAAATCAAGCTCCCCCTGCAGCTTCTGGATGGTCTCCTCGCAAGCTTCATGGCTAGCCGTGACCTTAGTGGTCCAGTTCTGATTGGCCAAGAAATGTGCCGCTGACCGGGCTTGCCCTAATTGTTCCCTCAACCCCTCCAGCTCCTTCTCAGCCTCCTCAGCCCTAACCAAGGCTCCACTGCTCTCCTCCTGGGCTCTTTTAAGAAACAATGTCAGGTTCCATTTTTCTACCACAGACTCACACTTATCCCTTTCCAGTTCTGCACACTTTACTTCCAATCTCTCTGCTCTCTCCCCCTCCTTTTTGCACTGTTGCCTAGTCTCCCTCAACATCTCCTGCAAGTCGCAACATGCATACCACAATGCCCAGGCGGCACATGAGTCCTTTTTACTCCCTCTGGGTTTAAACGTTTGGCAATATTCTGCATATGCCTCCCCTACCGAGGCTACCAGGTCCTCGCTTTTAAAACACCCCGGTTCCCATGGGAACTTCCCCTTTGTTGCTGCCCATCTCTCCAGTTTTGCCTTTCCCTGCTCCTTTTGGAGCATACCTTCCACCTCCCAAGCACTGACTGTCTTTCCAGAACCTATTCTGGTATAGTTCCCTGTGTTACTTTTTACCACCTCCACATTCCAATGGTACACTCCCCAGGCTGCTGAAGCAGTCCCCCATCAACAACTTTTTACAAGTCGTGGGACCCATGCTAGGGCACCCAGACACAAAAATCCCAGGGCTGCCCGTGCAACCCCAAGACCAGTGCTCTCCCACTGTCCCAAGCCTGATGCTACGGGTTCAAGACCCCAAAGATCCCAGGACTGGTGCTGCGCGCCCAACGACCAGAATTTTCCCATCATTTTCAAATGCCCCAAACCTGTCACTACAAGCTCAGGACCACTTCTTCTCACAGACCCCTGGACTGCTTCCAAGAATCCCAAGATCCCAATTCCTTACAAATCCCTAAACTTCCTCATACAGTCCCAAGATCACAATTCTTTACAAATCCCTGAACTGCCTCATACAGTCCCAAGATCACTCCACACTCCCAGACTAATTCTCCCAGAGAACCCACTCCCTGAACATTTAAATCCACAGGTCCAGACACACACACAAAAGGTGTAGAGAAAAGCAAAGAGAGAAAGTTTGGGGGATTTTGGCTGACTGTAGCTACACACGCCTCTCGTGGATTTTCTACACTTGTGCTGAGTGGATTACTACATGACTGCCCATGATCTCCACAAATATGTTAACAGGAAAACCCCCTCCCACTCATGAGTATTGGGGGGTTGGTACCCCAATATACACCATTCCTTAACTTTGTGGGGAATTAGCTTAATTCGTTAAACCCGGGGTTCCTGCGTGTAACAGGAGAACCCCCTCCCACTCATGACTATTGGGGGTTGGTACCCCAATATCCACCATTCCTTAACTTTGGGGGGAATTAGCTTAATTCATTAAACCCGGGGGTCCTGCATGTCCTAACAGGAGAACCCCCTCCCACTCATGACTATTGGGGGTTGGTACCCCAATATCCACCATTCCTTAACTTTGGGGGGAATTAGCTTAATTCGTTAAACCCGGGTTCCTGCGTGTCCTAAGGATCAGTCTGATGACAGTTACGCGCTACAAGCAGTTTATGTACCCTCCCCAAAAGTGAAGGAAAAGAGGGAGACAAAGATTCAATAAAATTAAAAGGTTTATTTATACACATAAACAGAGAAACACAGTCCCGATCTGGCTGGTGGGATCAAAGGAAAAACACAAGTGGCGGCTGGGAAAATGAAAGTGAGGTGGGGAGCGGGGGGTGGAAGATCTGGAAAAGACAGAGAGAGAGAGAGAGAGAGAGAGAGAGAGAGAGAGAACAAGTGGGGAAGTCTGGACCTGAGGTTACCTTTCCTTTCCTGTGGAAAAAGGGGACAGGTGGCCCGCGGATCCAGCGAAGTTCATGGGGGGTTGGGAAGAAGGGGCAGACCTAAGTCTGAGAGATCTCTTTAGATACAGACACGCACAGGGAAACCTGCACGTGTCCGCATCCAAAACCTTCTCAGTTTTCATGGGGGAAGCGAGGGGCAGTTACAGGGTTCAGGATAAAAGATTTGGGATAGGCTCAAGGGTGTTACAAAAGACACACAGGGAGGACAAAGGGACACAAATGACCCATTGGGGCATATCTGGGTGGGTTTCTAAGTGAGAGAAAAGGAAAGATGCATAT
>QEPC01007720.1:744203-765787 GCA_003113815.1 Sphenodon punctatus | reverse complement strand
TAGTGATTTAGTTTTAGTGTTTGTAGGAGTAGGTCTGTGTACTTATTAGATAATCCATTTAGTTCATAGCATTTAGAATAGTTAATAGCAGTTAGATTTAGTGTAGATATATATATATAATATTAGATTAAAAAAACAAAACAAAACAACCCCATATAAAAACAAAAAAAACAAATAAAAAACAAAAGAAAACCATATAAAACCCAATAAAAAACAAAAAAAACCATATAAAAAACAAAAAAACCACCCATAACAACTTTCCCGAACGGCCGAATGGCCGAACGGAACAGCTGAACGGCCTAACGGAACGGCCTGTTTGGACAACCGAACAGAACGGCTGAACCCGAACTCGACGAACTAGCCGAACCGCCGAACCGAACGCAGCCGAACCGAACTGCTGAACCGAACGCAGCCGAACCGAACGGAGCCGAACCGAACGGCTGAACCCGAACCCCGATCTGTTCGCCCATCCCTATTGGCCAGTTGTGGTCACTTCCGCAAAGTACTCAACAGGTCACAAAGGAAGGATTCGTTTCCAGTTCTCGACAGTCAGAGGTTATGCCCTCCCAACCAACATGCTTAATAGTCATTGATGGACCTGTCCTCTAAGAACGTATCCAACTCTTGTTTAAACCCAGCTATGTTACTGGGCTTCACATCATCTTCTGACAACAAGTTCCACAAGCTAATTGTGCATTGAGTGAAAAAAGACTCCCTTTTGTTTGTTTTAAATCGGCTTCCAGTTAGTTTTATAGAGTGTCCCCTAGCATACCTCTCAAGTGCCCTGGATTTTCTAGGTCATCTTGGAGTTATGTTGAGTACTGGGTGGGACAGCTTTCAGTCTTGATGGAGAGTGAAGAGCTGCAGTCTATCTGGAGCTTGCATGCTAGAGTTCTAGGGGTGGAAGGCAGCCTTCTGGGGAACCCCTGGGGTACTGGACTGGAAGGGTTTAGATAGTAATTGTTACTCGAATTGCCATTTTTGTTTAGGTAATAATAATGATAAAAATTATAATTATCTATCTATCTATCTATTATAGCACACACACACACACACCGCCACCAAATAGTGCTTGGAAGAGTTCACAGCATACAAAAATGATAAAACAATGTAAACTCCATTTAAAATAGAATTCCATTTAAAAACAATTTAAAAGGGGGGAAAGAGGGAGTTAAAACACATTAAGGGGAACCAACTGGGGACCCTAAAAGTAGCTGGAAAGTAAATAAGTGTTCAGGTGCTTTTTAAAGGTGAGAAGGGAGGAACAGAGATGAACATCTGGAGGGAGGGAGTTCTGCACTGAAGGGCCTGCCCAGCCAAGGTTCGATCAATTGTTGAATTAAGGTGCAATGGCGGGATCCCCAAACAGCAGGTAGTTTACAATTGCAGATAACTATCAGGGCGAGGGTCCAGGAGCAGGTCTCAAATATAGCCAGGGCCTGTACCAGTCAGGGCCTTGAAAACCAGCAGCACAACCATAAATTCATCCCACCACTCTACCGGTAGCCAACGGGTAGGGCATTTCCTTACAGCGGCAGCAGTAATGAAGCTGAAGGCACAACTGCTCTTCATTATAAACAGGGGACGGCTGAAGCCCTGATATTGAGGAAAGTGCTTGACCTACACTTCTGAAAATTTATCCATGCCTTATATTTGTGGGGGCTGTCATATGTGCAAAGTTTGAAGAACATCCAACCAGAAAATAAAAAGTTATTACTGTCAAAAAGATAATTGGTTGTGGTTAAAATGCACAGTCTACTTAGTGGGTAGGGTGTTGGATTTGGATCTGGGAAGCCAGGGTTTGAATCTTGTTTTAGCCCTGAATTAAGTCTCCGAAGTCTCAATGGCCATGATGATGTTACTAGGTAAAAACAAAAGTGACAGTGAGTAGACCTCTGTAAACCGCTCAGGCCTGTGGGCCACTGTCACGTTTGTTATCAGGCCACAGACGTTAGCCTGGACTGGCCCCAGGTGTGTTGGTGGTTAGCCGGGGTTCTCACCTTGGCAAGTGACTGAGGTCATAGCATGGGCAACCCCAGCCCGACCAGCCCAGAGCAGGCTACAGCATACTATCACGTTCGTTTAATGCGCAGTTCCTGGCCCGGTCATGAATGACTGCCATGACTGTCTGGGACTGCTCACCATGGAGCAGTGCAGAGGCAGGGCCAACAGCTGACACATCTATTCAGCTGCTACCCAGGCCGGGTTGGCTGGGCAGCAAGCCGTCTCTCCTGGCCACGCTCAGGTGTGTCCGGCGGCTTGAGTCGACCCCAGCCATGCCAGCGGTAGGTTCCCAATCCAGGTCGGGTCATCATGTTTGTTTTTACCCACTGTCCTGGGTGGGCATGAACACCAGGAGGAGAGGCATGAGGTGCACTTGCACCACCCAAGAGTTTGCTTACATCCCCCCCTTCAGAGTGTTGTGATGTTATATAGCAGAGGGGACATGGTCACATAAAAAAATGGAGGTGTTGTCCCTTCTTGGCATCTTCCTGCCCACATTTGATATGTCCCTGCTCCTTTCAGAGCATTGTGGCATAGAGGTGGACAAGTTTCTGGAAGACAGATCCATTAGCAGCTATTAGCCAGACAGGATAGGGGAATACGATGGGAACTGGGGGAAAAACAACAAGGAATGGATCCCCCATTGTGACCTGTTGGATGCTTCTCCCAAGTCACCGTGATTGGCCACTGTCGGAGACAGGATGCTGGGCTAGATGGACCATTGGTCTGACCCAGGATGGCACTTCTAATGTTCTTATGTTCTTAAGGTGCTCTGCGAAGGGTGGAACCAAGCCAGAAATGGGCAGGAGAATATTGTGGCCTTATCCCTCTGGTTAAGATTCTGGTGGTGCCAGGGCAGGTGGAATTATACTGTGGGAAATATAATACACGCTTGCAATGACGGGTGAAGAAAAGGAATCCTTGCTGCCCCAAAGACTATAAGGAGCAGCAAATCGACTATATAAAACTGGACCCAGACTGGTCCAGTAGCTTAGCAGGGGTGTGCAGACGGCACATCATTTGCATTTTTCTTTTCTTTCCGTTTTTCTTTCTGTTTCCAAAAACTTGTTTGTTGTCGGGTTTTTTTTGTAAAGGACTTTACTATTTTTGTTTATTTTTTAGTTTTATTTTATTAAAAATAACAATCATTTTAAAAAATCACTGTGCATGCAAAGAATCCATTCTGGGCCAAGGGCTGCCCATGCAGGCTAGCATGGGCCAACACGTCTGTTTGCCCAAACCATCCCTATGGCGGCCCGTCATGGTGGAGGGACGGGGGCTGGGAGTAGGGCAGGGCCAGCTGCCTGCACATCTGTAGCAGACCCACCCCTACCCGGGTTGTGTAGGTGGTGGCACGGCTCTCCTGGCAGTGGCATGTTTGTTCAGTGCTGCCTGTTGGCCTGGAAAGTGGCTGCCGCCATTTTGTGCCATGGGCCGGGCCAGGAAGCCACCATGCCGCTTGCCCATTTGTTTTTACAATGCAATCAGGGTGCCAGAAGAATTATACTTGGGTGGGCAGTGGATGGAGCCATGACAGGAGGGGATGGGGTGAGGTGTGTGTGTGTCTCCCTTCGGATATACCTTTGTTATGAAAACAAATGGGGCTCCATTAGTTTTCATAATTAACTAAGCTTATGGATGTTGAATTCATTGCCACCAACGGTCTGATTTTAAAAGGTCAGCACCTCCCTCTTGGTTCTTCTGGTCTGGAAAATGGTTGTGCAAGGAATGTCTCGAAGTCAAATAGCTAGAGATTAGCAATTTTAATTTTTTTTCACTTGCATGCCTTTTCATCAGGTAAATATTTTTGGACCAAAGGATAATGCTGCCTCATCTCTGACTGTTTCAATGCACCTGTCGCAATCAATGTGCACACACATGCACCGTGAAAGTGGGCAAGACTGTAGATAATTTTTCATTTTCTCCAGCCCTGTCTTTTCCATTGCTGCTGTGCTGAGTCATTGTCAGTCATTAGGAGACAGTGGGAGAAAAATTGATCTTTTCTTCTCTATGTATGCCTGTTAGCAAGCTCTGTGTGTGTGTGTGTGTGTGTGTGTGTGTGAGAGAGAGAGAGAGAGAGAGAGATGCACTAGAAAACGCTCATACGTGAAACAGAGAACATGAAAGTCTTTTTACGTATGATAGCATTGTTTGGGCTTTGAACTCTGCCATGCTGCTCTTTCACTGAATATGCGTGCAAAACCAAACATCCTCTTTGCAGGTTTGTAGGACAAGATACTATATCAGGGATGGGGAATCTTTTCACTACTATTGACTGCATGGAAAACTACTTAGGGGTGTGCATTGCAATTAATTTTTGTTATCATAACGAAAATGATTTTTTTCTTTTTCATTTTCTTTATTGTAATAATGAAAACAAAAAACAATAATAATGAGAACAAAAATGAAAACAAATTTTTGTTTTTGAAATAATGGAGAAAAATGTATTTCTGGCTATACCTTTTAAAAAAATTATTATTTACTTCTGATGAAATGTAGAGAGATTGTACCCTCAATGGAGGGCACTATTTGCACCAAATTTCTGAAAGATTGGATAAAGGGAACCTATTTTATAAGCAATTGAATGTTGTGCTGCATACACATTCCTGGCTACAATGTCTTTATCTTCCATCCAATTTGTATGAAACCTAGGAAGATGTTGTCACTCCCAAAGATTACCAAGCCTGCTAAATTTCAGAAAGATTGGAAAAAAGGTCCAGATGTTATCAGCCAGTAACTTGAAAATGCATTTCCAGCTGTAACATTTTTATATTCCATCCTGTTTACAAGACATTTGGCAGAAATGTATCACATACCTTCCCTGTGATCTCTGCCAAACTACAGGACAATTTGATAAAGGGACCCAATTTTGTAACCAATTGAAGTTGTCCCCTTGAAGACCATTATTCAGATAAATAGCAGCACATGCAGTGCCAGTCAGAGGCAGGCACCTGGCATGGCAGTGGTAGGGAGGCTGTAGACAGGATCATGGGGAGCAATCCAACAGACTGACAGACACATTCACAGGTCAATTACTGCACGCTTCCAGTTTTACAGGACCAATCGGTAGTGGCTTTGAGGCGGGCATAGAAGGGACATAACTGGGACTTTGGGGATAGCATCCCAGCAATCAGGAGACATGGTTTACACATCCAGGGTGGCCAGTTATCATCACAATCACATCCTGCAGCACTGTGACAGAAGACATAAGAGAATCTCGATTGGGTCTTTCCTAAACAGATGTTTCCAACTTCCCAGTAACAAGTGGGGGAGAAAAGCTGGGATGGTCACAGCTCAGAATGAGGATATTTGGTTGACATTTCTGCTGGCCAATTGGCATCACAAATCGGTCTTATAAAGAGAATCCCTGGCATAGGTTCATTTTCTGCATATGCTGTGCAGGCATATAAAATTGGAACCCTTTATCACATCTTTCCAATATTTGGCAGAGATTATTCTGAAGGTGGGAAATACAGTCCTGCCAAATTTCATGTACACTTGTTGGACTACAAAGATGTTACAGTCAGATATTTATTTATTTATTTATTTATTTATAAAAGCATTTATACCACCAGAACCCTTTATCCAATTCTTCTGAAAGTTGGCATAGATAGTAAATTTGAGGAGGGGTATAAACTTGCTAACTTTCATCCACATTAGATTGGAGACAAAGGGTGATTTCAGACATTACGGCAGGCCCCATTCACCACGGGCCATGGGGTGGTTCGGACCACGGCCCAGAGTGAAGGGGCACACCAACAGACGTGCGTTGCTTCTCCCTGGGCCGCGGGGACCAGCAAACCATGGCCCATGGTGAATGGGGCCTGCCATAACGTCTGTTGGTGAACCGCGGATTGCGGAGGGGTCGGGGCCGTGCAGCGCAGCATGCTGCCGCACAGCCCCACCCCCTGCATTCCACAACAGCCCTCCCCCGCCGGACGGGCAGCGAGAGCGGCCAATCCGGCTGCACTCGCCACCGCGGTTGGGGTTGGGTGGGGAATGGATTCCACCACCGACAGGGGTAAGTGAACAGACGTTACGATTCACTCACCCCTGCCATGGTGGCCATTCACCACACTTCTGGACCCGCTCGTGTCCTCGGGTCCGGAAGTGTGGTGAATGCAAACGCGGCCCGCATTTGACTGTGGTGAACAACTGGCAGCAAGCCAACAGACGTGCACCACGGTCAAACGCGGGCCGCGTTTGAGTGTGGTTCAGGCATGGTGAATCTTGGATTCGTCACGTCTGAAATCACCCAAAGAAGAGACAGCCAGGAATGTATATGCAGATTTTTGCAAAATAATGTAATTCAACTACTTATAAAATCAGATTCCTTTTCCCAGTCTTTCTGAAATGTGGTACACATAATGCCATACATTGGAGGTACAAGCTCTCCATGTTTCATCTAAATATAATGAAAAACAAAAACATTACAGCTAACAATGGGTTTCCATTGAAACCAATGGAAATTGAAAACCAAAGCAAAAATGAAAATGAAATGTTGATATTTATGAAAAAGAAAGATTTAAATAAAGAAAATGAAAAATGAAAACAAATAATGACATGGGTCCCTGGTGCACACCTCAACTACAAGCCCCTCCGTCCCGATAGGAGTTGAGGATGGGTGTGCAGAAGATGAGGGACAGGAGACAAAGGTCCAGATCATGGATCTGTGCCCCGTGGATCCATCCTCTGTCCTTGATTGCATGGCTTCCTCTGAGCTCACTCTTGGGAGTAAGGACTGGACTCAGGGGCCAGACTCATGGGAAAGAGGCCAAATGGAAAAAAGCTGCAGGATGGGTTTTACTCAAGGGCCAGAGATCCCCCAACCCTTCCGCAGCTGAAGTGAGCTAGCCAGAGGCAGAGCTACAATAGGGATGGGTGATGCAAGTGCACCTGGGGGGCCTTCCGTGCAGCTGTGTCCACTGCCTCCCCCTGCGCTTGCCTATAGCCTGCAGTCTCTGGGGCCAATCCTAAACTGCATGGGCCCCGTGTGCAGCCCCGTGTGCACACAACCGCGTGCAAGCCACGCGGATCCCCACTGCAGCCACATTGTGCTGCCCGGGAATTACGTGCATAGTGACGCGGGAGGTCCACGGGGTTTGGGATTGGCCCTGTTGTCACCTCTGCCACTGAGTCTGAGAGGGGGGGAGAGAGGAAGGGAGTGGCTTCTCAGCACCATCCCCAGCCCTGTGAGGTGGAGGAAGCCAGCTTGAAATCTGTGGGAAGCTGTCCCAGGATCTGACTTTCCTAGTCCCTGCAACCGGCCCTTATACTTATGAATGATGTATTTATTATGTGCCAAAATATATTTTTTTTATTTGTATGTTAAGTACTCTTTTTAAAGCAAAATAGTGCTTTACCATACTGTGCTGTGACAGTTTGCATGCAAAATCCCACCCCCTTCAAGAAATAGTATCCATATCTTACCTTCCCACCAGTATACGGCATAACATCCAATTTCAAGACTCCTATGGCGACATATTTTGGTCTAGAGATGTGTTCGGTAGTGGTTTGGCCCAGACACTGTCTTTTGTGATGTTTGGAGGAGATTGCCCCTGCGGAGTAATTGAACAACATATGTACCTTTGCAAGGTTATACTGGGCTGGTAAACAAGCAGGCTCTATCTTGCCAGGGGAACAAGGGCAGAATGGGGACATAAAGCATATCCAGAAAAAAGAAGGATCTGAACATGGGAAGTTATACCGTATTAGCAAACTGAGTATGAAAAGTGAAATACTTGACGTAATGATAGTGGGAACTTTGAAGTAGGAACCAAATTTACTGTGTAGCGTTGCGAGGGGGGAATGCTTTAACTGTGAAGCCAACTGAACAGCTTATGGTGGAGATCAGAAGTACAGAACAAAGGCAGCCATGGTGTATGTACAGGCCTCTACTTTTAAATGTTTTTTTTTGTTTCTTACAAGATCTGCAGCTTTCCTTCAGTTTAAAAGCTGTGCAGCCACAGTAATTACAGATGCCTTTTGGTAAAATGCAGGGATTTCCGATTATTATTAATTACTTATATACTGCTAATAATACACCGGGTGCTGAACAGTTCTAACTCGAGACAGTCTCTGTCCTGAGAGGCTTGTAGTTTAGGATGGGGAGAAGAACACAGGGAGAGATAGGTATGCATAATTCCTATTTTACAGATGGTGAACTGAGGCCAAGAAATAGTGGCCTGTTTAAAGTGGATCCCTGCTGGGGCACAGTTTGTATGCAGCTGGTGGAGGGTTCAGACAGGTGCACACCCATCTCCAGACATATAGCAACCCACATTTTCACCAATTGCTCCAAGAGTGGGGGTGGGTGGGTCACAGAAGCACACACCTCCACATTTATATCAGACACTGCCCCACATGGATACTGACTATCCATGCATGGGAGCATCTCATTTAAGAACAGCCAGTGACTGGCCCTTGGTCATCTAAGGAGTTCATGGCTAAATTGGGATTTGAACCCCCAGAGCCTACATCCAAGCCCAGTACCTTATTCGCTAGGCTACATAGCTTCCCTTCAACTGAAAGATACAAACAACTGAAAAGCATCTTTTTTAGCTAAAGTTAATCTATTTAGCTTTAGTTTATCTGCCTGCCTTAATCAATGTTCAGCCAGAAGGCCTGAGAACCTGAGAAATAACTATGTAGTTTTCCAGTTGAAACCTTTTAACCCCCATGAAAAAAAATAAAAATGAATTTAACAGCTAGGTGGGGCAAAAGGGCAGGTTGAAGGAAACATGACTTGGAGAACAGCTATGGAGACTGTGACATAGTAAACTTACCTTGCAACAACGCTGGGCCTTTTATCTAGCAAAGAAATCAAGGAAATTGTTGCAGTATTGACTTGCAACAGGCCTGTCTTTTCGGAATGAGTGTGCAAGGAAGAGAAAAAAGTTCCTGAATCAATGGCTGTGCAAACTGGCAGAGTCCTCGGATGCAACATTGATTCTTAGAGGGGTTTGACAGCCATAGGGATGGTAGGAATATCCAGAGCGACAAGAGTTAATGCCTCTATATTTTGGGAAAGGATATAAAACTTCACGCTCTAGGGTTGAGAAACCAGTCTCTATCAGGGATTTCTGGGAGACCGATTATCCCACATCTGCTTATTGTAGGCATGGGCACCGGGGTGAGGGGGAGTGAGCTTGCTGCCTCCAGAGATTCCACCGGGCCCTGCAAAGCCGTGTTGTCATGATGTCACAAAAAGGGGTGTGGTCAGGTTGTGAGGGGTGAGGCCGTTTCTGGAGTGGTCACACCCTTTTTGGAGTACCATGATGTCATGATGTTCTGCATGATGTCATGAAGTTCTTTCCATCATGGCTTCATCCACTGCCCACCCAAGTATAATTCTGCTGGTGCCCTGATTGCATGGGTCTGTACACTTCCCTCTGAAACACCAGATACTGGCTACATTCAGAGACAGGATACTATCCAGTTGAGCAATACCTGGGTTTTATGCAGTTTTTTGAAGAGAGGTGCTGTTGGCCCAAACCCTCCCATGGCTGCTATCGTGCCTGGGATGGTTTCATTTAAATGGTGTTTCATGCAGAAAACAGCAGTGTTGCCATAAATACTCAGGGGTGTTAGGACACGGACTCACTCCATGAGTGAATATTGGGGGCCGATACCCCAATATCCAAACGACCTCTTAAATTTAGGGAGAATTAGCCGAATTGATTCAAAGGGTCCGCACATGTCCACTGGGACCAGTCTAAGGACGTGATGCACTGCCCGCTGGCTGGAATCTCCCTCCCAAACCTCAACACAAAACGGGGATACTCCAATGCAAATAAGGGAGATTTATTGACAAAGGACATAAACAGTTCACCCACGGGTCAATTCGGGTGATACAAATAAGTTTCTATTGATACAAATAAGTTTCTATACCCTCCCACGAAATACAGTTAACATAAATACACAGTAAACTATAAGCAAAACCCTCCGGTCTGGTTACTCTGGTGTCAGTGGGTGTTGCATGGGAGGGGAAAAGAGGGAAATAACCAATATTACCTATCCAATCCTGTTGAAAAGGGACAGGCAACCCTGTAGATCCAGCGGCGTTCGGAGATGGGGGGTTGGAAAAGAAGCTTGGAGACCAAAAGGGGGTAATGGTCTGGGAGCGATCCTTGAGGCAAGCACGCACAGAGTAACCTGCTTGTGTTTGCGTTCAAGAATAATCCAATTTGCTCATGGGAACAAGGGCAGTTATAGGGTTTTGAGAGGTGGGGCAAGGGGGGTCTCAAAGGTGCACAAAAGGTGTTCGTAAAGTACTTTAGAAATGCTAGGGCTGAAAAAGAAACCTTTGCATGGTGTGTTTGGGGGAAACAAAGCTCTGGAGGATTTCAATGGGGGAGGGGGGGGCATGGCAGGATGAGCCAGAGGGCAAAAGGGAGTTTCTATAGACAGAGGAAGGGAGCTATTTCTAAACGGGCGTGGAACGATCGATATGACGATCGATCTATTGCTTGCCCGGAGTTTCAGGTGTCCGTGGAGGGCTCATCTCAAAAGAGGGAGGCCACCTATTTTTGGCTGCTCCATTGTCTACCCAGGAGCCTCCCTTGTTTCATTCTTATTCCTTCCGACCAGACCAGTTTTGCATGGAGCGTTTTCTTTCTTTTTCCTTTTTCTCCCCTTCTGTTCCCCGGCAGCCTTTGACCTGTGTCCCGTGGGGTGCTGCCAAGGGGAGGGGGGGTCCCCTCTGGTCTTTGGGGGGGGGTGTTGTTCCTAACAGGAGATGCATTGACGTGTATGGGTCATTGACTAGTTTTAAGGTTTTTTTGTTTTTTTTAGTTTTAATCAGCATTTCTAGTCCACCCCCTCCTGCCCAATGGTAGCTTGGGGCAGCATACAGCAGGATAAAAACATACTATCCAAATACAAAAGATACAAAAAATACAATAAAAATGATACAATAAAAACTATTAAACTATAGAAGCAGATGGGCCCGAATAACCCAGTATCCCCCTAAATGAAAAGAAAAAAGAAAAGAGAATTACCGCCCCCACCCGGCACTACCTGTCTCCCTCACCAAACGCCAGGCGAAACAGCCAGGTCTTACATTGTCTACGGAAGGAGGGAAGATCCAGAAAGAGGTGCATCACCATTGGGAGGGAGTTCCACAGCTGAGGTGCGGCCACCAAGAACGCCCTCTCAAACGTTGCCTCCCGGGAAATCTGTGGGACCTCCAAGAAGGTACCCCCAGCCAACCACAGGGGCTGATCCAGGACACTAGGGATGAGGTGGTCCCACAGGTGTGGGCCCCAGAATGTATAGAGCTTTAAAGGTCATAACCAACACCTTGAATTGGACCCGGAAGACTATAGGCAACCAGAGCACCGGTGTTATGTGCTGACAGCGGCCCGGTTCCATCAGAAGCTCGGCCGCTGCATTCTGCACCAGCTGCCATCTCCAGGTCGTCACTAGGAGTATCCCCATGTAGAGTGTGTCGCACTAGTCCAATCTCAAAGTGATGAATGCATGGATGACGGTGGCCAGGTCGGAGCCTGAGATGTAAGGCCGAAGATGATGGACCAGATTTAATTTACAAAATACACTCCTCGCCACAGCTGCTACCTGAGCATCCAGGTGGAGCTGTGAGTCAAGGAGCACACCCAGACTCTGAACCTGAGGGACCAAGGATAGACGCACCCCATCGATGATGATGATGATGATGATGATTAGCATTTGTATAGCGCAGGCAATGTACCTGGTGCTTTACAGAACAATAAGATAGGCATGGTCCCTGCCTACGACTTACAATCTAACAGACACGGAGTGGGGAGACAAGGAGAGGGGACATAGGGAGAGACACGGGATAAATAACATTCAGCGGATGCAAAGTCTCAAGTGTACGTGCTTGGCTTGGTTGCAGTTAGGCAGGAGTAGAGTGACGTTGGCGTCATTCTTGCGCTCAATCCGATCGACTACAGCATAGGGTCCTTTTGTGGTCCTATGCTGTGGCCATAGCTGCTGTAAAGTCGTGCCCGGTGGAGGTCTTCCGGGTGGTGAGGGGGCTGGTCCGCTTGGAGGGGAAGATATCCCAGGCCCACTGTGAGGAGTTCGTCACCTACTTTGCAGAGAAGATTGCTTGGATTCAGCATGATTTCGGAGCTGGGACTGATGCAGAGGAAGGAGAACTTGGGATTATGGATGCCCCGCCTGGTAATCCTTGTGGGATCAGTTTCAGGAAGTGACGCCGACTGATGCTGTGGGTGTCCTGTGGGTGTCCTGGGGTCTGTTAGGGCCACCTTTTGTGAATTAGATCCATGCCCGTCCTGGTTGATGAAAGCCTCCAGGGAGACCTTGGGGCCGGTGCTGGCGGGGGTGATCAATGCCTTCCTTCGAGAGGGTAGGGTGCCATACTGCCTCAAGGAGACGGTGGTGCAGCCCCTGTTAAAGAAACCATCTTTGGACTTTGATGCTCCGGCCAGTTTCCAGCCTGTCTCTAACCTTCCCTTTTAAGGGAAAGTTATTGAACGGGTTTTGGCCCAGAAGCTCCGGGGTCACCTGGATGGCATCAGATTTCTAGACCCTTTTCAATCGGGGTTTCACCCAGGATATGGCACTGAGACTGCATTGGTGGCCTTGGTGGATGACCTCCGTTGAGAGATGGATTCAGGGCGTTCAACACTACTCATCCTGTTAGATCTCTTGGCTGCTTTTGATATAGTGGACCATGGGTTATTGCTGAGATGATTGTGGTCCCGGGGGGTGGGGGTGGATGGGACGGTTCTTGGATGGTTCCGCTCATTCCTCTCAGGAAGGAGCCAGCGGGTGGTGTTGGGGGCTGGAACATCTAGCCCCTGGGACCTCTCTTGCGGCATACCACAAGGTTCTATTTTGTCTTCATTATTGTTTAACATCTATTTGCAACCCCTGGGGGAGGTTGTGAGACAGTTTGTTGTGCGTTGCCACCAATATGCTGATGACACCCAGCTATACCTCTAATTTTCAACTGACCCAGGCCCTGCAGTCTCGGTGCTTTCCCGGTGCCTGGAGGCAGTGGCTGATTGGGTGCGGCGGAGCAGAATGAGGCTGAATCCCGATAAGACGGAGGTGATGTTGGTGGGTTGAGCAGCAGGGGTGATGGCTCCCCTCATTGAGGGGGCCTGCCCCCCGCTGGCTCCCTGGGTCCAAAGCTTGGGAGTCCTGTTGGACCCCAGCCTTTGGCTGGATTGCCAGGTAGAGGCGGTGGCGAAGGGAACCTTTCGCCAGCTACATCTTGTGTGGAGGCTCCGGCCATATGTTTCGGACTCTGACCTGGCTACCCTCATCCATGCGTTCATCACCTCAAAGCTGGGTTACTGCAATGTGCTCTACGTGGGGCTGCCCCTGGTGATGGTTCGGAAGCTACAACTGGTGCAGAATACGGCAGCCCAACTTCTGACAGGGAGCACATAACACCAGTGCTCTGAGCTCTGCACTGGTTGTCTATAGCATTCTGAGCCTGATTCAAGGTGCTGGTTTTAACCTTTAAAGCCCTAAATGGCTTGGCCCCTCCTATCTGAGAGACCGCCTCACTCCTCGGGTCCTGGGGTGATCCTTGTGGTCCGCCGGGGGTGCCTTCTTGGAGGTCCCCCGAGTTAGCCCAGGGGCTACAATGAGAGCGTGTTCTCGGTGGTCACACCACAACTGTGGAACTCCCTCCTGGAAGAAGCTCGACTGGTCCCAAGTCTGCTGGCCTTCCACCGGGCCTGTAAGACCTCACTGTTCGTCCAGGCCTTCGGGGAAGGGAGTGGGCAGGGGTGGGGGAGATGGGTAGTGGGTGCCAGGTTGGGTTGGGTTAGGGAGGGTTTGGGTATGGGTTATTTTAATCTGGGGGTTTTAGGTTGTTTTAATTGTATTTTAGTTATGTGTTTTAAAATGTTGTTAGCCGCCCCAAGGTGCTCGTAGCAGGAGGGGGCGGAATATACATTTTAATAATAAATAAATAAATAAACTCCCGGCGCAGATCATGGGCCAAGGCCACAAGCGCAGTCTCAGTGCCATAACCTGGATGAAATCTGGACTGCAAGGGATCAAGGAAGCCAATGCAGTCCAGGTGCCCCAGAAGCTGTTGGGTCATCATCCGTTCAATAACCTTCCCTAAAAAGGGAAGATTAGAGACTGGCTGATAACTGGCAAGGGAGTCAATGTCAAGAGATGGCTTCTTGAGCAGGGGATGCACCACAGCCTCTTTCAGCCACCCCACAACCCTGCCCTCCATAAGGGAGGCATTGACCACCCCCACCAACAACAGCCCCAATGTCTCCTGGCTGGCTTTCACCAGCCAGGATGGGCAGGGATCCAGTTCACAAGCTGTAGCCCACAGCTCCAAGCATCTTCACTGCATCGGTGGGTGATACCCGCTGAAACTGATCCCACAGAACTGGACCAGACAGGGCATTCATAGCTTTGGGTATATCGACCGCATTCATCGCAGTGTTGAAGACATGCTGGATACGAGCAATTTTATCTGCAAAAAAGTCAATACTCATGTCACAGCGAGCACTGGAAAATTCCAGTTGCCTGGGGAGGTTGTGGAATCGCCTTCATTGGAGGTTTTAAAGAAAAGGATGGACAAGCATCTGTCTGTGAAGGTGTAGGTATGGGTGGTGGTGGTGGTATCCTGCCTCAGAGAAGGAGGTTGGACTAGATAGCTATTGGGGTCTCTTCCAATCCTATGGTTCTGTCATTCTCTTCTATGGAAATACCATGCACACCATTATAGAAATACTTATAAAAAGAGATACTGGGTGTTAACAGACAAGACGACAGAGTGCCACGGCCACAACCTGACTTAGGTCGGGAATATGCCAGGAATACAGTCCAGATCTTGTCTACTGGTACAAAAAACAGGCCACTGGCTGGGCTGCCCGGGAGGACAGGGAGATACATGGACATGTGGTTGTCCAGCCTCACCCCTCCATTGTGCCCAGCACACTGTCCTCCGCCTGGCACACCGCTCTCTGCCCCATGATGGGCAGCCATGGAGCCAGTGATGGCTGTCCTGGCGGCCAGTCCTGGTGGTCCCCTGAACCAGACCAGGAAAAGCAGGCTAACACATGTCATAGCCCGCTTAGGTCTGGGATCACAGCCTGGGCTAGCCGCCGCCAACATGCCCGGAAACAATCCTGAGCCAACATCTGGCAGCCCGCAAACAAATGTGACGGTGGCTCGTGGGCCACTGTTGCATTGATTAACACCCACTATCACTCCCAACTGTTACGTATAGACTCCAGCCCAGAAGCATGGATTATTTTTTCTTTCTCTGCCAAAATTACCAACATTAACTCTTACAGCTGTGGGAATTTTTGTCATCCATAAAAATGTCCAGTCTTTCTTTGAGTCTTTCTCAAATCTTGAGCTCTCACGCACCCTGTGGCAATGGGGACTAGAGTTTAATTCCATTGTGTGTGCAAATAGTATTTCTTTGGATTAGTTTTTTATTTCCTTTGTCCCTTTATCATGTATTGTTAGGTAGTAAGTAGTCCTGCTCCTAACGTTCATTATATCACATACTTTTATCAAATTTGCTTTTCTTTGTCTCTTTTCTAAAGAAAGCAATGCCAATCCTCTTTAGAGGAGGGTATCTCCCATGCCCTTAATCATACTTGGTACCCTTCCCCGGAAGCGTCTCTAATTTGACAAGATCCTTATTGAGACGAGGTGAGTAGTACTGCACACTGTATTCCAGAAGCGGGTGAATTATTAATTTGTACAGTGGTGTTATATCCTATTTTTGTGTTAATGGTAGATCAGCCTCCCCCACAAATTGCGCAGACAGTGGACACCAAAAGCCATGACTCTGAGGCAGAGACCCACAGATGTCAGTTGTGGTTTAGTGCATGAGTCTGCAAAGGTCTATTCTTGTGAGGAGTTTAACTTGCATGAGATGAATTCCTGTCTCTGTAGGACTTGGTGACCAAACTCCCATTGATGTCAATGGTTTCAGGATTGTTGCATGAACAATTCAACTAATCTCCATGAAGCTGGTTGCCTGCCGCAAGTTACTCAGTGTGAAACCCACTTCCATTCAGTAGAGCTGAAACAAGTATCCGCAAAATCAAGTATACTCATCAAAATTATGGTACCCAAATTATTTGGGGTGGATCGGATACCAAAAGGTACCCATTTAGTACCCAATGAGTTTCCTGAATTACCATTACCCAGTTACTGGTTTTCTGTTACCAAGTTACTGGGAATCATTACAAATTTACCATTTTCCTGTCCATTTCTTATCATCTGTTGATAGTTCCATGTCGGAAAGACACTGAAATGGTAACACAGTAAGTCAGAATGGGTTGATAAAATGGTAAAATGGAAAGTTGTTAACTCAGTAACAGTAATGCTCGGTATTTTGGGTAGTCGGGTACTTGTCTTGGTATTCGGGCTTCGATCAGGTACCCAATAGGCTACCCAAAACGTTGGGTATTACCCATGGGAACAAAATTTGCTGCCCATTTCATCTAACCGCACCAACACCTAAGCGCAGCAGAGTAAATTCTCAAAACATGGGGGGTGGGGGTGGGATGGCAGAAGCTGTTTCCCTTGTTTGTCTTTTTTGTTTTTGTTTTTGACTGTATGAATAGATTACTTTGCAGGATGCCTTGCTTCTGATTTGCAAATATTCCCCAAATGTTAATGCTCAAAGCAAGGTTTAACCATGGTACTTATCTGATCTCCTTCCTCTGCATTTCTCATAATGTGGGAAGGGATACTTATTTAAGTTCTGATGTTAGTCCACCTCACACAATGACCCACACAAAGCCCAGCCCTGCAGTATTATGGGATTGCTAGCAGCAGGTGTGGCAATACTTGTGGCAAACTTTACAGTGGAGAAGCAACATTTGAATAACAAGAAAGTGAAATAGTTATCCCCTGCGGTAAATTTAAAATGTGGAAGTAGAGACTCGGATGAATGTGCCCTAGGAAGGACAGCTCCATCTTCTTGATCACCAAGCTTTCTGTCATGTGAAGCCCAGCCCTTGTTGGTCTAAATCCAGCTCTAGGTATTTTCTTTACCTGGAGATTGCTGACATGCCACTCTCTTCTCCTCCTGATTGGTTATACCCATTTTCCTTATTTATAACTTAACCAATCACACATAGGNACCAAGAACGCCCTCTCAAACGTTGCCTCCCGGGAAATCTGTGGGACCTCCAAGAAGGTACCCCCAGCCAACCACAGGGGCTGATCCAGGACACTAGGGATGAGGTGGTCCCACAGGTATGTGGGCCCCAGAATGTATAGAGTTTTAAAGGTCATAACCAACACCTTGAATTGGATCCGGAAGACTATAGGCAACCAGAGCACCGGTGTTATGTGCTGACAGCGGCCCGGTTCCATCAGAAGCTCGGCCGCTGCATTCTGCACCAGCTGCCATCTCCAGGTCGTCACTAGGAGTATCCCCATGTAGAGTGTGTCGCACTAGTCCAATCTCAAAGTGATGAATGCATGGATGACGGTGGCCAGGTCGGAGCCTGAGATGTAAGGCCGAAGATGATGGACCAGATTTAATTTACAAAATACACTCCTCGCCACAGCTGCTACCTGAGCATCCAGGTGGAGCTGTGAGTCAAGGAGCACACCCAGACTCTGAACCTGAGGGACCAAGGATAGACGCACCCCATCGATGATGATGATGATGATGATGATGATGATTAGCATTTGTATAGCGCAGGCAATGTACCTGGTGCTTTACAGAACAATAAGATAGGCATGGTCCCTGCCTACGACTTACAATCTAACAGACACGGAGTGGGGAGACAAGGAGAGGGGACATAGGGAGAGACACGGGATAAATAACATTCAGCGGATGCAAAGTCTCAAGTGTACGTGCTTGGCTTGGTTGCAGTTAGGCAGGAGTAGAGTGACGTTGGCGTCATTCTTGCGCTCAATCCGATCGACTACAGCATAGGGTCCTTTTGTGGTCCTATGCTGTGGCCATAGCTGCTGTAAAGTCGTGCCCGGTGGAGGTCTTCCGGGTGGTGAGGGGGCTGGTCCGCTTGGAGGGGAAGATATCCCAGGCCCACTGTGAGGAGTTCGTCACCTACTTTGCAGAGAAGATTGCTTGGATTCAGCATGATTTCGGAGCTGGGACTGATGCAGAGGAAGGAGAACTTGGGATTATGGATGCCCCGCCTGGTAATCCTTGTGGGATCAGTTTCAGGAAGTGACGCCGACTGATGCTGTGGGTGTCCTGTGGGTGTCCTGGGGTCTGTTAGGGCCACCTTTTGTGAATTAGATCCATGCCTGTCCTGGTTGATGAAAGCCTCCAGGGAGACCTTGGGGCCGGTGCTGGTGGGGGTGATCAATGCCTTCCTTCGAGAGGGTAGGGTGCCATACTGCCTCAAGGAGACGGTGGTGCAGCCCCTGTTAAAGAAACCATCTTTGGACTTTGATGCTCCGGCCAGTTTCCAGCCTGTCTCTAACCTTCCCTTTTAAGGGAAAGTTATTGAACGGGTTTTGGCCCAGAAGCTCCGGGGTCACCTGGATGGCATCAGATTTCTAGACCCTTTTCAATCGGGGTTTCACCCAGGATATGGCACTGAGACTGCATTGGTGGCCTTGGTGGATGACCTCCGTTGAGAGATGGATTCAGGGCGTTCAACACTACTCATCCTGTTAGATCTCTTGGCTGCTTTTGATATAGTGGACCATGGGTTATTGCTGAGATGATTGTGGTCCCGGGGGGTGGGGGTGGATGGGACGGTTCTTGGATGGTTCCGCTCATTCCTCTCAGGAAGGAGCCAGCGGGTGGTGTTGGGGGCTGGAACATCTAGCCCCTGGGACCTCTCTTGCGGCATACCACAAGGTTCTATTTTGTCTTCATTATTGTTTAACATCTATTTGCAACCCCTGGGGGAGGTTGTGAGACAGTTTGTTGTGCGTTGCCACCAATATGCTGATGACACCCAGCTATACCTCTAATTTTCAACTGACCCAGGCCCTGCAGTCTCGGTGCTTTCCCGGTGCCTGGAGGCAGTGGCTGATTGGGTGCGGCGGAGCAGAATGAGGCTGAATCCCGATAAGACGGAGGTGATGTTGGTGGGTTGAGCAGCAGGGGTGATGGCTCCCCTCATTGAGGGGGCCTGCCCCCCGCTGGCTCCCTGGGTCCAAAGCTTGGGAGTCCTGTTGGACCCCAGCCTTTGGCTGGATTGCCAGGTAGAGGCGGTGGCGAAGGGAACCTTTCGCCAGCTACATCTTGTGTGGAGGCTCCGGCCATATGTTTCGGACTCTGACCTGGCTACCCTCATCCATGCGTTCATCACCTCAAAGCTGGGTTACTGCAATGTGCTCTACGTGGGGCTGCCCCTGGTGATGGTTCGGAAGCTACAACTGGTGCAGAATACGGCAGCCCATCTTCTGACAGGGAGCACATAACACCAGTGCTCTGAGCTCTGCACTGGTTGTCTATAGCATTCTGAGCCTGATTCAAGGTTCTGGTTTTAACCTTTAAAGCCCTAGATGGCTTGGCCCCTCCTATCTGAGAGACTGCCTCACTCCTCGGGTCCTGGGGTGATCCTTGTGGTCCGCCGGGGGTGCCTTCTTGGAGGTCCCCCGAGTTAGCCCAGGGGCTACAATGAGAGCGTGTTCTCGGTGGTCACACCACAACTGTGGAACTCCCTCCTGGAAGAAGCTCGACTGGTCCCAAGTCTGCTGGCCTTCCACCGGGCCTGTAAGACCTCACTGTTCGTCCAGGCCTTCGGGGAAGGGAGTGGGCAGGGGTGGGGGAGATGGGTAGTGGGTGCCAGGTTGGGTTGGGTTAGGGAGGGTTTGGGTATGGGTTATTTTAATCTGGGGGTTTTAGGTTGTTTTAATTGTATTTTAGTTATGTGTTTTAAAATGTTGTTAGCCGCCCCAAGGTGCTCGTAGCAGGAGGGGGCGGAATATACATTTTAATAATAAATAAATAAATAAACTCCCGGCGCAGATCATGGGCCAAGGCCACAAGCGCAGTCTCAGTGCCATAACCTGGATGAAATCTGGACTGCAAGGGATCAAGGAAGCCAATGCAGTCCAGGTGCCCCAGAAGCTGTTGGGTCATCATCCGTTCAATAACTTTCCCTAAAAAGGGAAGATTAGAGACTGGCTGATAACTGGCAAGGGAGTCAATGTCAAGAGATGGCTTCTTGAGCAGGGGATGCACCACAGCCTCTTTCAGCCACCCCACAACCCTGCCCTCCATAAGGGAGGCATTGACCACCCCCACCAACAACAGCCCCAATGTCTCCTGGCTGGCTTTCACCAGCCAGGATGGGAAGGGATCCAGTTCACAAGCTGTAGCCCACAACTCCAAGCATCTTCACTGCATCGGTGGGTGATACCCGCTGAAACTGATCCCACAGAACTGGACCAGACAGGGCATTCATAGCTTTGGGTATATCGACCGCATTCATCGCAGTGTTGAAGACATGCTGGATACGAGCAATTTTATCTGCAAAAAAGTCAATACTCATGTCACAGCGAGCACTGGAAAATTCCAGTTGCCTGGGGAGGTTGTGGAATCGCCTTCATTGGAGGTTTTAAAGAAAAGGATGGACAAGCATCTGTCTGTGAAGGTGTAGGTATGGGTGGTGGTGGTGGTATCCTGCCTCAGAGAAGGAGGTTGGACTAGATAGCTATTGGGGTCTCTTCCAATCCTATGGTTCTGTCATTCTCTTCTATGGAAATACCATGCACACCATTATAGAAATACTTATAAAAAGAGATACTGGGTGTTAACAGACAAGACGACAGAGTGCCACGGCCACAACCTGACCTAGGTCAGGAATATGCCAGGAATACAGTCCAGATCTTGTCTACTGGTACAAAAAACAGGCCACTGGCTGGGCTGCCCGGGAGGACAGGGAGATACATGGACATGTGGTTGTCCAGCCTCACCCCTCCGTTGTGCCCAGCACACTGTCCTCCGCCTGGCACACCGCTCTCTGCCCCATGATGGGCAGCCATGGAGCCAGTGATGGCTGTCCTGGCGGCCAGTCCTGGTGGTCCCCTGAACCAGACCAGGAAAAGCAGGCTAACACATGTCATAGCCCGCTTAGGTCTGGGATCACAGCCTGGGCTAGCCGCCGCCAACTTGCCCGGAAACAATCCTGAGCCAACATCTGGCAGCCCGCAAACAAATGTGACGGTGGCTCGTGGGCCACTGTTGCATTGATTAACACCCACTATCACTCCCAACTGTTACGTATAGACTCCAGCCCAGAAGCATGGATTATTTTTTCTTTCTCTGCCAAAATTACCAACATTAACTCTTACAGCTGTGGGAATTTTTGTCATCCATAAAAATGTCCAGTCTTTCTTTGAGTCTTTCTCAAATCTTGAGCTCTCACGCACCCTGTGGCAATGGGGACTAGAGTTTAATTCCATTGTGTGTGCAAATAGTATTTCTTTGGATTAGTTTTTTATTTCCTTTGTCCCTTTATCATGTATTGTTAGGTAGTAAGTAGTCCTGCTCCTAACGTTCATTATATCGCATACTTTTATCAGATTTGCTTTTCTTTGTCTCTTTTCTAAAGAAAGCAATGCCAATCCTCTTTAGAGGAGGGTATCTCCCATGCCCTTAATCATACTTGGTACCCTTCCCCGGAAGC
>QEPC01007720.1:725019-739235 GCA_003113815.1 Sphenodon punctatus | reverse complement strand
CCCCCGAACTTTTCTCTGATATTGAATAGTAGATCATTCCTGACAGAACCTAAATGCTGGATTTTAGATATTTCTATTCAAAAAGAACTGACCAGAGTGGCTGAAGTAAAAATTGCACTGTGATATCCTATACTTCAAATTGATGTGCTATTGGAACCATACCTTACTTACCTGCATGATTACAAACTCCTCAGAGTGCTGACTCTGGCTCGGTTCCAATTGTTCGAATCAGCTGTCACAAAAGGCAGAGCTGAGGGGGTGGAATAATTGGGTGTTTTTACATACACATTTCCCCTGCATGTTTGCTGTTACATCCTGAACTTTCTGTGTGTCTAAATCACTCACCCAGATCTTAAACATCTGGCTCTTTGAACTTCTGCATAGAACTTCTCCCAGAACTTTTGTGTGTAAAAGGTTCTCCTGGTAACCTGCTTTGCTCCAAGCAGCTGTGGTCACTTGGTTTCCATGGCAGCCCCTCACATCTACAGCTGTGGCTACTTTAGGCTGCCTCAGGGCAGTGTTTGTGTGAAGAATGAATCCGGAACTCACTTGTGGACTTGTAAACCCAGAAGATTGAAAGACCAGCACTTTAAGGTGTGTGTAAAAATACCCATTGTGATAGACTATGTTCCTGTTATTTATCTGAAGTTGAATCTATGGAGCATGTATTGTTGATTTGTTCCTATTATGTGGAACTAAGATCATGTTGGATTACCCTTATTTTGGGGGCAAGCCCACTGCCCACAATGCAGCAGAGGATTTCTGTTTTATTAGTTTCAAAAGCTTAGGTAGAAATGAAAGCTGTGACCCTGCTTGCTTTTAGGGGAAAAAAAGAGCTCTTTATTAGATTGTATTCCTGCTTGTGTTCTTTTGCGATTATTCATAAAATGCTTTCATTACGATATATTTATTTGAATACGTTTATATTGCTATGTCTGTTTTATGTACTTTGTCATGGCGAATAGCCGTAATCAATTGTTTTGATTTTGACTAGGCCGCTGTGGTTGGCTCCTCAAGAGCTGCACTATGAGGAAAAGCTGTCCCCCCCCCCCCCCCCCCCCCTTGGCTTGGCCAGCAAAGAGTGGAACCATTCAAGAACAGCCCACCCCTGCACAGTCCCCCATCTCATGATGTGCAGGTAGCACACTGTGCCGGTCATTGTACAGGCTCGCCTCCATTGTGCTTTGCATAGGTGCAGCCTTACCTCTTGCATCTTGAGTTTCACCTTGCAGTTGACCCCGTGATGGGTCGTGCCCAGAGGGCAAAGATCAAGTGTAAATAATTACAAAACCTTGTCTCTCTGTGTTTGTACTGCAGTATTATTTCTGTCTAATTGTTAATGGATTATATGTAGTATGCTATGAAGGTGAATGGGTACATGGAAAATTATTGTAATGGCTTTTTAAGCCCGGATATATGTAAAAAGGTGTACTAGGTCCTTAAACTGAAACAGCAGTATGGTAGCCCTGCCCCTTTCTGAGATATAAGAAGGGTGTTTTTGCCAGAGGAGAATAGTCAGTACCTGGTTCAAAAAGGGCGAGGCTCCCCTGGAGACAGCTGTGGCCGAGGATCGCTGTCCAGGGTGCTGAATCTCTACCCCCATGCGGAGGAGCTACTGCATGACTAAACAAGGCTTGAGATGAACATTCCCTGAGTCCAGTCTTCGCAGCTGTTGGAAGTCACCATTGGAAACCATCTTGGGCTCGGTGAGGTCACGCACTGACTTCGTGTTGGGAGGCCAGGGTGCCTTTTTGCTGAGAAGGCTACAGGACTGTGAATTTTTGAGCCTTCTCAGACTGGACTATAGTGACTCAGTAAATCTGTTTATGGTGGATTGTAAATAAAAGAATCCACTGTGTTTTCAGCACCTTTACGTTTTGGATGTACTGAATATTTTCTTTATTGGAACCAGACCCACCTCTTGCTGTTTGTGGTTATTACTTTGGCCACCCTGCCACAGACATGCACATGGAAGCCTAGCCACAAGGATTTATTTATTTATTTATTTATTTATTTATTTATTCAAACTTCTATCCCACCCTTCCCTCTAAGAGGCTCAGGGTGGCCTGAGATAAAATCCTCCAGGTTTTGCCCATGGTTCTGAGCTCTCAGGGAAGCCTTGATTTCTCTGGATTAGCCAGGAGCATCCCCAGTAACTCGAAAAAATTGGGGTGTCTGGTGACAGCAGGCCATGTCAGAAAGGAGCTTCCTGCCCCCTTTCTGACTTGGCCATGCCCTATGTAGTGTCATGATGCCATGATGGTCTGTAAGGGGTGTGGTTACATCAGAAGGGGGTGTAGTATCCTGTTTGCCCCACCCCCTTCAATGTGGCCCCACCCCTTCCGGGTGAAAGCCTGGAGGGAGATAGTAACCCTACCCACCCCTCTCATCCATAGCCCCACCATACCATCTGGGTCCCCTCTTCCCTCTGCTGGGGTGCAGCAGAAGGAAGCTCCATCTCTCCATGTGCAGGTGAATTTCTCCAGCAAAGACAAAGGAGGTCTGAGCATCCATGATTGATCCTTTAAATATTCCACAGCCCTCTCAAGACCGTCCCATGTGACACAATTTGCAGCAAGAGCCTGGAGTTCAATAGCTTTCAAGAGAGTGCAGTGACTCCTTGCCAATTCATCGGCTCTCCCTTTCGGGCAGTTTTTGAAAAATGAGCTCTGTGTTGTACTTGTCCCCCCTTTCGAACACCTCTCTGGCAGGCAGCAATTAACCAGTGAGGCCAGGAGAACTGCTCCCTTTTTTCCTTAACCCCTCCAAGCGCAACCAGAAAAAGGCTTCTGAAATCTAGCTACTGAAATGGCAGCAGCACCAGCCTCCCTCTCAGCATGGCTTAGCTTGAGCTTGATGGAAACGCCGAGGTCAAAGGCCAACCCAAGTCAAAGGTCACTGGAAATGAAACGTATGCACAGAACCTCCTCGCTCTCCCACGCGGTGTCACAAAGACAAATGGCATATTTTAAAATTCTCCCAATGAAACAGCATTCGTTTTCAGCTGCTCCTCCTCATCTGTTGCTTCCTAATGAGCTGCAATCTCATCACCTCTAAACCCAGGGCGTTCCAATCTGCCATTAGCTCTGCTACTGGAGCCAGGATGGTGGATACATTTATTATTTGCGGGTATTATTTTGAGGTAATAGCCCTCTGGATAATATTACCAAGGACCAAAATGGCATGCACATATCCAGTTTTTGGAGTATTCTGTATTGGTTCCGCTCTTTTTTTTGCATGGGGAACGGGGGAAAGGTCGGTCTATTTGGTATTTTTGTTACATTACTTTCAACAGTTGCGAATGTGCTACAGCGCTTATGTGAAGTAGCTGAAAACACAAAATGACCAAAATCCCAACTTAATTATAGAGAGTCAGTATGGTGTAGTGGATAAAATACTGGATTTTGTCCTGAGAAACCAGGGTTTGAATTCTGCCCTAGCCATGAACTCACTGGGTGGCCTCGGGCAAATCACAACCTCTTGGCCTCAGTTCCCCATCTGTAAAATGGGAATATGTGTGTGTCTGTCTTTCCGTGTGTTCCCCTCAACCTTGTCTGTCTTAGATTGTGAGATCACTGGGCAGGGACCTGTCTCCAAAATCTGTGACTGTAAAGTGCTGCGCCTGCCCAGTAGTGCGATAGAAATGATTAGTCGTAGTAACTGAAACCCCTCTGAATCCAGTCCCAAATAACCAAAAGAGATTATCGACTGGAACAGAGACCAGTTACATGTTTAATCATTTCTGGTTTGGGTAGAGTAAACTTGCTTGTTTTTTAAAAAAATATTCACATCAATTCTACCTGTCTGCCAGGACCCAACCTTGAACCCACACCCCGAGAAGTGCTAGAGCAGTGAGCCAGACTTCTGTGCCACTGCCCCAGTTTGCCTGTGTTCCAGCTGCTCCTCCAATGTGCCTTTCTCTGATGCCCTGGCCACAACCCAACTCCTGTCCATCTCCAGTCCCTGTCACATCTCTCAGCTTCCTGGTTGGCTAAAAGACAGGATAAAAGCCTGGCTGGAGGCAGCAGAGATCTGAATGAAGCATCTCTCTCATCTTATTCTGCACTCTTGCTCCTGCCTTAATCACAGCCCTGCCTCCTCTCTCGCCTTTGCCTCCTGTTTCCCTTTCCTCTCTAGTCTCCCAGCCCAGATCTGACCCCAATTGTGCCCCATTCCCAGTACCTGTTGTTCCTGGATGACCCGTCCCTGTTACACTGCTGGATACAGAAGGCATAGATGGGCTTAAATGCAGCCGGCCTTTTAAATGAAACTAGAGTTTCTCCCCCCCTGGCAGGTAAACATGCATATGGTACACAGTTGACAGCAGGGCTGCTGGGTTTAAGGGGTCTCAAAACATGAGAACAAGGAGCTGTTCAGTGGAAATGAACAGCAGTGACTTTGAAACAATCAGGCCGTACATGGGTTTGGGAAGGTGCTGGGTTATTTTCATAGTGTCTCTCAGTTTTTATTGAGAAGCATATTTCCTCCTCTAGTCTGTAGAGGTTGTAGATAGATGATTTATTTTAGGTATGTGATGTCCTCACTATAACAGCTCATTACAGCGGAGCCTCTGTTGTAAGAAACCTGGTAGCTCACTCTCCATCTATGAGAGATACAGTATGTCTAGTTTACTAGTCCTTTTGCTCTTATGATCCCCTTCTCTACAACAAACAAAAGGTTGAAATTAGAGCAAAAATGGGTATACTTACCGGATTTGCGGTACTCAACCCAACCCAACTAACTTGCCACTGCTGGGTACTTATTAGTGCCTGATTAGTGCCCAATGGGTTATCTAAAGTCCTGCTTTTAGGGATGGGCAAATGCGGTTCAGAAGTTCGGAGTTCGCACCGAACTCAACCAGTTCGGTCGACCGAACCGAACTTCCGAACCGAACTTGATTTTTGAACCGAACCGAATTTCTGAACTCAGTTCTGTTCACCCATCCCTATAAGATAATATTCCATTTAGCTCAATGGGGTTTGAATTTCCGAACTCTGTTGGGAAGTTCGGAGTTCAGACCGAACTCGAATAGTTCAGTCAACCGACCCAAACTTCCAAACCGAACTCGATTTTCGAACCGAACCGAACCGAATTTCCGAACTCGGTTCTGTTCACCCATCCCTACCTGCTTTACCAACTTCATGTCCCCAAATAGTACCAACTTTTTGAGTTACCATCTTGGTTTTTGCTATTTTCCCATTCCGATTTACCAAATTACCAATTGGTAAATGGTGAGTCGGTACACTGGTAAGGGGTGTGTGTGTGCATTTTATAGGTAACTGGAACTGGCTGACTGGTACACAAGTAGTTTGTTGGGGTGCTGTTTATCTGGAATTAGAATTGCTCAGATGTTTTTGGTGGTGAGGCAAAATATGACATGGTTGAGCCACCCTTCCAAAAATGACCAATGAAATAAAAGAGACTCTGCCTTATGACTCAGTAGAGCTGGAGCACCCCCTTGCAGCTTACTCTTTCTTTCACTCTTCCTCCCAACTGCTATCCTTCTCTCCATCCCTATTCAGTGCCCCAGCCCCTATCTCTGTTCTGGTATCACCCATTCTGCTGCTTCTACCACAGTTGCAGTCTGTGGCCCTGAAGCTGCTGATGCTGAAGTTCCCCAAACTCTCTCCAGCTTACTTATGGGAATGACCAAAATGGTCCTGGTTCCAACCACTTCTAAGTTGTGAATTCTGATTGGGGCTTGGTGTGGATGCCATTTGGGGCCATGCCATTGCCTCTGGGTCCTCAGTACAGGCCTAATTTGGCCATGTGTTAATCCAGGAGAGCCTCTTGGGAAGCATGGAGATGAGAAAGATACAAAGAGGAACAGGCAGAAAAACGGAAGTATGGCCCTTTTCACACAGACACTCTAAACACGGATCAAATGGGTATTACATTTTATTATACATGTTGCAGGGCTGCAGGTGTGCTCTATGGGTGCCCTGCAATATGTATAATAAAATGTAACCCCCATTTGATCAGTGTTAGAGTGTCTGTATGAAAAGGGCCTAGGTGTGGATTTTGGGCATTGTTTTTTTTCCTGGTGAGGCCATGAAGTACATTTTCTTACGCCAGAAGAGATTTATGGTGGGCATTTAAAATTTACTTTTTGTGGGTTGATATTGGAGAAATCCCAGACAATATAATGCTAGAGAAGGAGCAACGGGGATGAAGTGGAACCATTAGCTGTAGATGAGTCGAATGATTGCTGGACAGGCCCATCAGTACCTCCTGGGTGAGTGTCACTTTCTCTAAGATTAATGAGCAGAGGAGATGGCCCGTGTCTCATTAGAGCAGTCCTTCTCGACTGGGATTTCTTGCCTCTTAACAGATGCCTCACAGCCCAGGCAAAAAGAGTTCAGCTAATTTTAGGACGGGAGTGGGAGGGGATAGAACTCAGGGCAATTCCAAACACAGAAGGGAGGACAGTCATTGATCATAAGAAGAAAGGAGATACAAAACCCATACGTATGATTCCGTGTATTCACAGGTCTGGAGGTAGGGGTGGGGGCTCTCTTAAAATTTTTTGGCTGGTTCATGCCCTACAGACCCTGATGGAACCTCTCCTAATATGGGCACCCATTCTGCCAGGAGAAAATCTGTCCTATCGGGAGAGCCAGCCGCAAAATGGGATTGTCCTGGGAGAATAGGGACAGTTGTAGGGGTGTGCATCTAATGTTTTCTATCAGTTACAAAAATGGATGAATCCCCCTTTGTTTTCATGTCTAATGTTATAAAAATGAATGAATAAGCAAATGATTGTCATTTGCCTTCATCTGGTTTGGTTTTGTGTGTGGTTTTTTGGGTTTACTTTATTAAAAATAATTTTTAAAAAATAAATAAAAAAATCACCGTGCATGTGCAAAATGACCGCCGCCCGGGGCCATTTTGAAAAAGGGCTTTGTGTGCGCAGGATGGCCTGGCAGCCATTTTGTGCATGTGCAGTGATTTATTTTATTTTTAAAAAAAGTTAATTTAAAAAAATTGAAAAAACTCACACATGAAAACAGTAAGGGGGAAATGAAAATGAAAAAAACCCAAAAACAAATGGTAGGGGTGCCTTCTGCGCAGCCCTAGACAGCTGGTAGATTGACATGTCGTTCCACTTAGTTCCTTGTCATTCTGTCATCTCCACATTGGCCTCTCCAGTGATTTTCATAGGAAGGAACCAGGAAAGAGGTGCCAAGAGACTTGAATACGAGTCCTTTTGTCTCTTTCTTGAAAGAGGGACAGTGAGATTCAGCACCCAAAGAGACTTTTGGGGAGGTATGCTTTTCTAACATGGCCCCACCTCCTGACACCCCCTGGGTTATCCAGGTGCATTGACGAGGGGGGCAGCTTCTTCAGACTAAGGCTGTGTTCCCATCTGCAGCGGTGGCAGCAGAGGGAGCGGCGAGGGAAGATGCGACAGCGGGGAGGAGCCGGCTGACAGGAAACGAGCAAACGAGGATCTACCGACTGCCGCGACTTCTCTCATGCATGTCAGGGCGCAAAATCCTGCCCTGACATGCGTGAGAGAAGCCGTGGCAGATTCCTGTTCACACCGGCTCTTTTCCCATCAGCCAGCTCCTCCCCGCTGTCGTACCTTCCCTCGCCCCTCCCTCTGCTGCCACCGCCACCGCAGATGGGAACGCAGCCTAAGAAACTGAGGCGGGGGGGGGAGCCAAAACACATCTTATTTCTATGGGGGGTGGGAATTTATAGGGCCCGGGACAGTGTTCTCTCATGTCCCTCATATGGACCTGCTGCAAAGCAATGAAAATGAAATGAAACCTACACAATCACTTAAAGTGAAATTTAGAACTACCCACTGTCTTGCTAACTAGATAAAACACAAATAAACACAAAGCCCCCTTTGCCTTCTGTATTTCAAACACAAATACTGACCTTCAGTTATGAGGTATGTGTTAGCGTGCTTTGTGCGTCTCAATTCCCACTCTAATCTGCTGTTTTAAATTCTTGGTCGAGCAGTCTGAGCATCTTTTAAGTGTCATTGTATGTAGTGTTGGCAAGGGGGGAATTTACCCCAACACCAGTGATCAAGAGGAGTGGATTGTGTTTTGATTTGGGTTTACTTTGGGACTCTGAATGCTTTCTGGTTTGGGGGCTTGACCTGCTTCCATAGGCAGGTAGAACTGCACCCAGGCAACTAGATCCTCGTGCTGAATGAATGGCACTGGCAAGCTGGATCTCCCTGTCAGGGATGGGATTGGGGGCCTGGGGATCTGGAGCTTGCTGATTCCAGGGTCCTTTGCTGTTTATTACAGGATCACCACCTGAGCACATTTGTGCATTAGGAATGGGACTCTGGAACCAATTTTGTTTTTGTTTTTTTTGTTTTCGGTTCCTTGAGAATTTTGATTCTCATTTCAGTTTTTTCCCCTTCATTGTTCCCACCCCTGATTTTTTTAAATTGACCCCCCCCAAAAAAAAACCCATCCCCCACCCCGAAACCTAAATGAGAACAGAAATTTTGGATAGAACTGAAACGGCCATTTTCGGGTCATTTAGATTCTACCCAAACCCCCCCTCACCCCCCCCACAGAGGGTGTCTTTAGACATAATGTCAGTGCGTGTCTTAATGTGTGTTTTGACCTTGATATGAAGACTGGTTTGGCCCTGTGTTCACCATGTGACGCTGCTTAGACACACAGCCCATCTGGGGGCAAATCGGTGTTTTGCTCTGATGTCAGCACGCAAACACTGGTGCCGTGTTCCCCATGTTGTACCTGCTAACATGCCACATGATATAATTAGACAGTCACGTGTTCAGTCAGAACACGCAAATTGTCCTCGTGATGCAATGGTGTTCACATCGCGTATTCAGCAGGTGGCCAAATTGGTGCTGGGATTGTTATGGTGCTTACACACAACAGCCAAACACGTGCTTAGGGGTGTTGACACACCCAATCTTTGTTATGTCTAAAGACGCTCACTGAGGCTGTATTCCTTTGAGTACTTGCTTCCCTATCAAATGTAGCAGTTAAAGGTCCAACATTTTGAGACACAAACAGTGGGGTAACCAATGTCTCTCAAATGGGGGGGCACCTCCCTTTGTTGGGGGACTCAACTAAGAGGAAGGCAATAGCCGACAGAAAGAGGAGAAAAACAAAATGGGGGCACTGGCCTTGAATGGTGGGGGCACAGTCCCCTCCACCCCACCCACCCCTTTGATTACTCCCTGGACACAAAACCCACAAACATTTGGCACTGAAGCAGAATATAAATCAAAAATACAAATTTTTACTCCTTTGCATATCTCTAGTGTAAATGTGAAATCTCTGAATCACGGATCAAAGTGGGGGGGGGGAAGGTTTGAAAATGACAATTTTACTCATAAAAACCAAATTGAGCCGATTATTGGTGCCATTGGGATGGTATTGCTCTCTCCCAGTGCAATGATCTTATTGAAAACATTGGCTGATGTGGCCAAAAGATTTTCTTTCTTTCTTTCTTTCTTTCTTTCTTTCTTTTCTTGCAAAAATCATTTCTTGCACGGTTTTTGAAAGCCAGTGTCTGAAATTCAATTAGTTGGTCGGCCCAAGGAAAACACAAATCCTCCTGCTTATACAAGCGCTTAATGGACAGAGCCAGCATGGAGAACGATTTCCTTTATTTAAATCCACTGTTAAAATGTTCATTAGCTGAGGCCTGGTGGTATTTGAATAAAGGAATGTAACACAGCAATTGTTTCTCCTGCACATGGAGGCCATTCTAGTTCCCTGGGGATAAACTGCTTTACTATAGAGGAAAAAATATAGAAGGGTTCTTATAGATATGATAATATAATGAATGAAGGGGAAATATTTCCAGCTCAATTTACCGATTGGTAACCAAAATATTGAAAAATTAGTACCACAAATTACCAACTGCTGGCTATGGAAGTCTTGGAAATCCTATATGCACGCCCATGAAACCTCTGTTCTTGTATAGTCCTTGCTCCGGACAAGGGCTGCAGTCTATAAACCACTTACTTGGGCTTTGGGCTCCAACGGGACGACTCAGGAGTGATGGGTTTGTGGATTGTGGCTGTGACCGCAAATACATCACACAGTTCCCATTTGATTGGCAACATACAAAAATTAAAAAATTGCCATGCTAAGTCAAGCCAGTGATCCATTCAGCCCAGCATCATGTCTCTGACAGTGACCAGCTTCCGTCGCTTCAGAGAAGTGCACAACAGATCACAATGAAGTGGACCTTCTCTGTTATTTACTCCCAGGCAGCTCACAGCAGTCAAAGGTTAGGCCATAAATGCTGACTAGCTGAAACCCCTGGCTACCGGTAGTTGGAGCGGTTAGTAGGAGGCCACACCTCCATGACCTGTACTTGTACTTCTCTTGAGCTACTATAGCTGGCCACTGTCAGAGACAGGATTCTGGACTCGATGGACCATGGATATAACTCAGTCTGGCACTTCTTATGTTACATCCCCCAACCAACTTGACAAATAGCCATTTATGGACCTTATCCTCTAAGACAGGAGTGGGGAACCTTTTCTCTCCTGTGAAAACTAATACAAACTCTGAGGACTGTGTAGAAGTTGGGGGCAGGGGTGATTAAGGGGGGCAGTTAAGAAAAGGAGGGACTGCTCCAGATCATGGATCTGTGCCATGGATCTGTCCCTATTCTTGTGTGCATGCCCTCATCTCTGTTCCCTTCCCTGATCTCAGTCTTTTAATGCTTCAGGATAGGAACTGGGTCCAGGGACCAGATCCAGGAACTGGAAAGGGGCCAAATAAAAACTAGCGGAGAGCCACATTTAGCCTCCAGAACCAAGGTTCCCCACTCCTGCTCTAAGAACGTATGCAGTCTTTTTTAAAAACAACAACAGCAACACAGTTACACTATTAGACATCACAACATCCACTGGGAACAAGTTTGCTCGTAAATCCATGCCATCTGCCCTTCTGCTCAACGTAGGCTATTGCGTATCAACAATCACTTCTGCCTCCGTCCTTGAACTTTTGGCCACACTTCATGGCTACCCTGCAGCTTTGGAACTCCCTTTGCCTTGTAGGTTCACCAAAGTCAGAGCCTCAGCATCTTCCCAAGGCAATGTCAGACCTACTTATTTGGCTGGGTGTTTATTGGGTTGGGATAGGGTTCAGAGGTGGTTTTATTCGGTATTTTATGCTGTTTAATATTTTTATTGGGTTTTTATATATATATATATATATATATATAAAACATATTGTAAAATGACTTGAGTCTATGGGAAAGGGTGGGAAACAAATTGAAATAAATAAAAATTAATAACAAATATGCATTGGAGAGTGAATCCTGTCTAGATTCCTGGGACCACTATTCATGTGTAAAACACTGTTAAATCAGAACCGATACCGGGCAGGATCAGGCCCTGCTTATTAAAAAAGCCCAACATTTTATTTATTTATTTATTTATTTGTTTATGCATTTATATGCCGCCCTCTCCTGCACAAGCATCTCGGGGCAGCTAACAACATTTTAAAACACTTTAAAAAAAAACATAGCCCTACATGAAAATAACCCAACAATTAAACCCCCACCTTAACCCAATTTTGACGAAGTTAGTGGCAAAGCTTTAGAACAGGACTGTATTGTACAACTTGCAGCCTGAACTGAAGATTCCCTCTCTGCCCCAGAAGCTTGCAAAGTTTGGAGACAAAATTCAGCGTGATTATCCAAAGGGCTTATGAGGCTTCTTTCTTTCCGTAGCTTCTTCGGGGTCAGCTGCATGCGATGGCAAAGTTTAATTAAGGCCTGCTGTGGTGATGAGGGCAGTTCTAGTTAAGCTTGCCCCTCATTGTAAACATAACGCATGATTGAGCCTGTCCGGTAGCAGAGCCAGCTGTCTTTGGCAGAGTTCCCTCCACAGAATATCACTCAGCTAGTAGGGCCAGCTTTAAGCAGTAGGCCTGGGTGAACAGAACCGAGTTTGGAAATTCGGTTCGGTTCAGTTCAGAAATTTGGTTTGGTTCGGAAATTCGGTTCGGTCGACCGAACTATTCAAGTTCGATCCGAACTTCGAACTTCCGAACAAAGTTCGGAAAGTCAAACCCCATTGAACCAAATGGAATAATATCTTTTAGGGATGGGCGAACAGAGCCAAGTTCGGAAATTCGGTTAGGTTCGGTCCAAAAATCGAGTTTGGTTCGGAAGTTCGGTTCCGTCGACTGAGGCCGGCCAGTACAGCAAGGCACAGGGACCTCAGGGAGGCCAGTCCTGGTAGCCTCAGGAGTGAAGCTCCAGGATGGGCTAATTCTCTGGGACCTCTTCCTGCCTATGACTCTTAGGGATGGGTGTAACGAATTCAGATTAATCCACAACTTCCCCAAAATGGCAGTTATGGATTAATCCATACATCCTGTGATGATTACGGGATTTCTGGATTTCTAAAAAGCTCATTGGAGCGGTGCCACAGGGATGGCATTGACTTGGTCCCACTCCAATGAACTTGAGGATGGAGGGTGAGGTGGGCAGAGGGGCTTTCCTGGCTGATTGCCATCCACTTTTGATGAACGCCCTGATATCGGGGATAGCCCGACCCCCTGGGCTGACTCACTACCCAGATGTGTTGCTGGCTGCGCCTCCGAATCCTGATCACCGACCACCACTACTCCCCTGCTCCTTTCCCATTGCTGCTGCTCAAGCTGGGGGCTTATGGGAATCGGAGCTCAAGTCTTGAATCTTGGTCTTTTTGTCTCTCTCTCCCAATTTTGACCCCTTGAAAGATGGATGGTGGGATTAAGCACTCAGAGAGAGTCTGTGCCTCCTAAATAGAGATTTGGGGAAGGTATGATCCTGGCTTGCTTCGCGTGGGAAGGAGATGTGAATTGGCTCTACATGCACAAATAACAATCAAGGGTTGCTATTAAGGCCCACGCTCCCTGGTTGAGCTGTGTCCTGTGATGCTGAGAGGGGGATTTTTCTTACCTTGAAAAATCACCTGAAAATATGTTTATTTTCTACGTGCTTTTACGATCGACCGCTGGTTCCCTTAATGTACTCTGTCCTCGCCTTTTCCTTTCCCTATGTTAAACTTTGAAAATACTATTTTAAATTACTTTATTTGAAATTATTTTCAATTGTTTGCATTGTATTTACTTTTATGTAATATGTGAAGCGCTCTGAGTGCCATGTAGGCAGGGGCTTAATAAAATAATAAAATAATAATAATAATAATTAATAAACAAAATACCCAATTTTGTATATTATGCATATTCGTAACAGCCATTTTGGGGCAGTTATAGATTCATCTGAATCCGTAACACCCATCCCTAAGAGTCACAGGCAGGGAGAAGGTCCCACAGAAATAGCCCGTCCTGGGACCTCAGAAGCACTGGTCCTGAGGCTACCAGGAATGGCCCCCCTGAGGGCCCCGTGCCTTGCCCCTACTGGACCGGCTTAAAGCCAGCCCTACCAACTGAGGTGATATTCTGCAGAGGGAATTGATGATGATGATGATGATGATAAAAATTAATTATTATTTATTCTTTTTCACCTGGGCCCATTCCACCCTGGCTATACCTCTGATCACTATATATCTCCAGCAGGTTGGAACTGGGCCACTATTGTGAAGATAGACCCAATCGCTTTGCCATAGAAGGCATTTAGGGTAAGGTTGTATTGGGGAGCCATCTGCTGGTGAAATTCAGCAACAGATTTTTTAGATTCTCATGAATGATGAAGCCGCAGTCGCAGTCACTGTTGAACCGGGATGAAATGAAAACACATTTTCGTATCGGTGAGTATTGTTTGCAGCTTAGGATATAGCTGCTGAAGAGACTGAGCATGTGCGAGTGAGAGCAGCAGGGCGAAGCGAGTGCTCCTCCAAACCGTGGCTGAAAGAGGCCTCAAAAGAACTGTTAAAGAAAACAAACCTCCAGAAAAGTAAGAGAAATGGCAGGGGGAAGCAAGGGGGAGAAAAAAAGACAGTAAAAGAAACCCTGCTGGAGCGATACTGCAGACAGAGGCCTGGTGAAAGGGCTAGAGGGGAGGCCTCATCAAAAGAGGGGGAAAAGATGGCAGCGGGGGCTGTAACAGAGGGGGAGGAAACCCCAGATGAGACTGAGCCTGAGGAGGAAGCAGGGGGGGGAAACAATAAAGGCGCTCCTCCTTGAAATGAAAAGGGATTTCAAAAGGGATATGAACAAATTGAGAGACTCAGTGGAAGCTGGAAATAAAAAGCTGGAAAGGCTGGGGCATAGAATTGACACAGTAGAGGAGAGAGTCTC
>QEPC01007720.1:602918-668935 GCA_003113815.1 Sphenodon punctatus | reverse complement strand
AGAGCCTCTAACCCTGAGCCTGGAGCCAGCACACTACATACCTCCAGGCATAGGATGTCAGGGCACTCTGGGTGTAAACAGACAGACTGCAGCTCCGGGGGCAGCAGTGCCAGACCACTTCATCCCTGGGCTGGCTGGTCCATCTGAAGATGGCCTCCAGATGTGGAAGCAGGAGCAGCCCCACTTGTGGCGCTCTGGAGCATCGCCCGCAGAGCAGGCTGGCCAAACCGAGGGCAATGGCTGGGAGTGAAACCGCTGTCTTTCTGCTCAGTGGATCCATGCCGCAGCTCCACGCCTGAGCTGGTCATTCCCCCGGCAACACCATAGAGTTGTGGGCGCTAGTCTAGAGTGTCAGGTGATCCAACAACTCTATGGTGTGTGTGGGGGGGGCGGGCGAACTGTGGTCAGGGGAACCCGCTGGGTCTGTCTAAAGTAAAGCAAACCTAGGCGTGGCTGGGCAGATGCAGGGGTGCACCCCCAAAGCAGTTCCCGGGGGCGAGTTGCCCCTGTGTCCATCTAAAAATACCCTCTGGCTCTCTCTGCCTGTATGTGAAATCAATCCTTCCCTCAAGTTATGTTGACAGAGTGAAACAATTCTGGTGATGATTAGTGTGGTCAAAAGCAAGAAGATCACAGACTGGGGCATAGTGTGTGGGGAGCGGGCATGGTTTCCAGTGTTTAATTTTTACCAAAACACTGGGGCAACTTGTTCATTGGGGTTCTGGGGCACTTCTCCCCTTCTGCTCCTTCCTCAGCATCTCTGCCCCAGTGCGTGCAATCCTGACAATTGTGCACACGCACACACTCTCTCTGTCACACACATAGGGGGCATTAGTCCCCGTAATGGAGAAGCTGCTCCTGCCTTTTTTTGCCGAAGAGTGAGAGTATGATCTCCCCAACTTCTGAAAATTGGGGGGGGGAGGGGGATATGCCATTCAGGTACCCGTGGCTCTGGGGTCCCTGTCTCCTGTCCTTCCTTTCCACGCCACCAGCATTTCAGCACAAGGGAAGAGAAGCTTCCAAACCTTGATTAACTTGTTTATCGAACACAAAGACAAGGAAAAGTGCCCTCTTTTACACAGTGATGAACTGGGGGAATCCAATAGCCCACAGATGTGAGAGAGACAAGGCTCTCCTGGATCCCGGCCAGAATAAATTATTCTCCGCTCGCTCTGGAAAAGTTGCCAAACTCTTCAGGGCAATCTCAACCCCATAAAGAATGCTCTAATTGACAATCTGAATTGAACATCCTTTGTTGCCTTCAGGATATTGTTCTGGGTATGTTCTCAGCTCAAGTGGAAAGATGCCAGGTTCCTGGAACACTCTTTGTAATTTGTATCTCAGGACTAATTATCCAGTATGTTTTATTTAAAAAAAATCTTGAACAGAGTTATCGACATTACATTTGCCTTGCTGTAGTTGAATACACGGAGGGGGGCCGGGGGGGATCCTGTTAGGCAACTAAGTCATAGACAGTGTGGGCCAAGGTGGGTCAGGCAGGATCGGTGCTGAGGTGAAGCCTTGCAGGATCAGGGCCGAGGTGACGGATGTAATTGGAGGTCTGGGATGAGCTTGGAGCTGGGACATCAGAGGCTGAAGATCAGTGCCAAGGTGGGAGGCGGAGCTAAAATCCTGAAGCTGATGCTGAGGGGTACAGCTAGGGTTGCCACCTATGCCAATTTTGCCTTAGGCGCCAATGCAGGGCCCTGCAACATGTATTTTGCATAAGTGTTCCTTTAAAATTGGCATAGGTGGTAACCCTAGGCAGAGCAAGGGACACAATCCAAAGGAGGAAGGGGACAAAGGCTGTCGAGTTAGGAGCCCTGTAGGGGGGAAGTGCCCCTGTAGGGTTCAGGGCAAAGATAAAATGTGGGACTCCTGGTAGTCCCACCCCCTCAGGGGCACCTTGTGGGGTCCTAGAGGTGGTTGTGTTTAAGGCCCCACTGGGAGGGAGTGGGAGGCCCATACACTGCTCTGGTGAAAACAGGGGCCACGGGGGTGGGGACAGAAATCGAAAAAATACTGAGACAGGAGGCAGTCGCCCTCTGATGTGAGACCAGCCTTGCGGACCCAGATGGGTCAGCAGGATGAGTTCTGCACTGCTGCCTTTCCTTGAGGGGGCAGGAACTCTGAGGGCCGTAGCACCACGGCAGCCTGGATCGAAGCAGCCAACCTGGGTGGCCCTTGGCCCCTCCTCAGGTACTCAGATGGTGTATTTTAGCAATAAATATTTAATTCATAACGAATAATCAATAATGAATAATTAATAATTAAGACTTAATAATTAATAAATCATTGATCATTAATAATTATATAGCGCCTCCTACCGAAGGATGCTTGGAGGAGTGCTTCATGAAATCAATACAATAAAATGGACAGACTGAGTGACTGCCTAGGGCGGTGGTGGGCTCTCCTTCACTGGAGGTTTTCAGACAGAGGCTGGACGGCCATCTGTCGGGGAGGCTGTAGCTGTGGAGTAGGGGGTTGGACTAGATGGCCTCTGAGGTTCCTTCCAAATCTTAAGAGTCTATGATTCTAAAACAAGTTAAAATCAATTTAAAAACTATTTAAAAAGAGAAGACAAAATTGGCATCAGCTGAGGGAGCTCCAGCAGCCAGGCTGGGTTTGAAATCCTGTCAGAGTGGAGGCCAGCATTCTCAGACGTGGTCTCTGAGAGAGGTGTTTTGTGCAGGGGAAGGGGGATGCCTTTCTTCTCAAGACTAGCTCACCCAAGCAGCTTTTTTTAAAAAAAGGCAAGTACCTCCTGTCTGGCTTTCACCTCCCCCTTTACTCCCACGAGCAGGGGGTTAAAAAAGGAGGTCCTTAGCTCTGCAAAGAACTGGGGTTAAAGTGGGGAGAGAGACGAAGCTGATATTCTATACAGGAAGAGGGTTGTAATTACCTCAGGCCACGTTCCCAGAAGCCATCAGTTCCTTCTTCCCCTCAGTGGCAGCAATCCCAACCCCCTCCGCACGGGATCCATGTGGGATTTGCTCGGATTCCGCACAGCACAATGTCTTTGCTATGGCTTGTGCGCGCATGGCTTGTGCGCGCATGCGCTGGTTGCGGCAAAGGTTCCATTGGCCATGGGATTGGCCCCACCATTTCTATCTTGCCTATCTTGCTGCTTGTTATTCCAGCCCCACCCACCATTGGCAGTTCTCTGCAAGTTTTCAAATAAGGAGGTCAGGGGAAGGGAAGAGCCAGTTAAGCCCTGCTTCCCGCTGCTTGTGGGGACAGACGTGGAGGGAGGTCGTTCCTGCTGCTGACTGAGAAATGGTGTCATCTACTCTCCTCCCACTTCTGGTATATACGAGGATCAGGATGCTGGGAGGCAGTAGTCTTCAGGCGGGGTCAGCCTCTTCGAGGTACACCCTCTGCAGGGCCCTAGAGGTGGTTGTGGGGCCCCTCTGGGAGGGAGTGGGCCCACTGGCTTGGTAAAAACAGGTGCCACTGTGGGGTCCATGGAAGTAGGGAAAAGAGTGAGGCCATCGCCCTGTGGTAAGGCCTGCCCTGCCTTCAGGCAGCGGTCATGCTGGGCCCATTAGTGACCATGAAGCTTTGTGCCTTAGGCGGCAATGCAGGGCCTACAGCATGTATTTGTTATACGTGTTCGTTAAAAATGTGCATAGGTGGCAACCATATCTGCAGTAGACATGGTTTTGTGTTTGTTCCCAACTGCCCCCAGGTGAAAGACTTTGCTAGCATTTCAGCCTCCCCCAAAGAGTGTCACTTTTATTTTATTGTGTGTGGGATGTGTTGTCAGAGAGAGCAATGGTTGATGCAGAGACCCCACCCCCTGCCCCCTGGAGAGGACTTTTTAAGAGTGGGAGGGAGTGTGAACAGCACTCCACCTTGCCCAGCCTGAAAGTTCCTAGCTGCTTACAAAGGGCCTCCTCAGAGTCTAGGCTCAGCTGAGCCCCTTGCCCCCATGGTAGCTACATATCTGAACAGGGAACGTGTGGGGAAGCAGAGGAGAGACTTCAGCATTGTTAAAAGGTAAAGGGTAAGCTGGGCTAATGGGATGGCTCCTGAAGCAACTTAACCACAGCAGGTCAAGCTGGACTAATAGCATGGCTCCTGCAGCAACTTAACCACAGCAGGGCAAGCTGGACTAATAGCATGGCTCCTGCAGCAACTTAACCACAGCAGTGCTAGCTGGGCTAACAGCATGTCTCCTGCAGCAACTTAACCACAGTAGGGCTGCCCGTTATGGAGGGTCAGTCATGTAAGCGCAGGGCGGCAAAATCTGTTTTCAGATGTTTAATGTGAAAACAAATGGGCTTGCTTCAGTGATAATTCTCGTTACGGCACCCAGAGAGGAATAAGCAGGCAGCCCCAGGTAAGTGCTTCACCATGGAGAAATTGGAGAAGGGACCTGAGACTGCAATTTGAATGCAGCTGGAAGAAAGACATTCTGAATACTGAGCAAGTCCCAACCTTGTTCTGATCAGGTTACACAGGCCGGATGAAGATGGAGCTAGGATCTTATCGCATTCAGTTGTTAAAGATGAGCTTGTGCATGGTAATGTCTTGTTTGCATTATCAGAGACACGTCCGCGCTAAACTCTATGAAATGTGTCATTATTAAACTTGCCACCGAAATTCATTTCTTGGCTGTAATTTTCCCTTAGCGTTTTGTATTCTGTATGCAAGCTACCTGGGATAGAGAGGGTGGATGTCTGAGGAAAAGCTGTACCCAGGGAATCTTGTTTCATTGCTCTGTGGCAATGGAGAAGGGTTCCTTGCTGTCTTCTTTGTAGCAGCCTGTTAGGCATTTGGAGATTGCTCGCGTGTCTCTCTTTGGTAGGCTAAACATATCCAATTCATCCCAACCTTTCCTCATAGCATTTGCTTTCCAGACCCTTTATCGTATTTGTTGCCTTTCTCTGAGCTTCCTGCAGTTTCTCAAAGCCCTTCCTGAAAGGGTGTTTACAGACACCTGCTCCGCCCCACGCCCCGGGTGGCCCATCTGTGTAAAGGTGTGCCACCTTGGGGAGAGGCGGAGTAGGAGCGGAGCAGGGGTCACCTGCTCCAGACAAGCTCCACTCATGGGGCTGTTGGCAGCCTAGAGTGGCTGACGATCGACCCACAGATCTATGGCAAGGAGGAGGGGGGCATACATGGGTGGATGGTGGGCTCCATGGAAATCCACCGCTGCTGGGGCAGACCTGGGGGGTGGCTAAAAGCACCCAGAGAGGTGCTCCTAACTGGACACAGTACTCCAGGTGAGGCCTCGTTGTCTCCAGTAAAGTATAGAGCAGAATTATTACTTCCTATGGCTTGGAAACAATGCTTTTACGAATTCTGCCCCAAATTCTTCTTTTAACTTCTGCCCCCCCCCCCCCAGTGAGACTAAAGCAGAACCGAGAAGTGGAATCAGGTTTAACAGTTGTTATGACAACTTTAAAACAGTATTGGGGGCACAAAGTACTGTAAGTTCCCTTTCCAACTCCTGGATCTAGTCCCTTCTTTCATCCACTCTTGTGGCTGGTCTTGTGGATCTAGTCCCTTCCTGCATCCACTCTTGTGGCTGGTTCTCTTGTAGACCGAGAGAGGGCAGCGGGTCCACTGGGGCATCAAAGACTTGGCCGTGACAATGGGTGGAAACACGTACGGCAGCTCTGGGGGTGGCCGTGCCCAGAAGCGGTGCAAGGATTTTTGCCACCCTAGGCAAACCCCTGCATGTGTGACCCACACACAACCAGTGCATATCTTACAAACCTCACACGCAACCTACGTGCATGTTATGTACAACCCCCACGTGTCGTGCACACACCTAGCGTGCAACATGAACATGCACAACCTGCTTCTCAGGCACTGAGGCCTGGTAGCTCCTCCCTGCCTCCTGGCCCCCAAATCAGCTGCAGAGCTTACCATCGGTGGCAGTAGCCGCTGGAGTGCGGATGGGAGAGGCACCCTCTTCAATTTGCAGGAGAAGCAACAGCTGGATCAGGGGCAGGAGATATGGCAGCAGAAGCTGGATCGGGGTGGAGGCACCAAGGGGGTTCCTCTCACTCCCGATCCAGTGATTGGGAGCAGGACAGCCACCCCTTCAAGTTGGTGCCCTAGTTGGCTGCCTGAGCTGCCTAATGGTAGCACCGGCCCTGGTCGCGCCAGCCTGCTTCACCCCAAGGCTGGCTGGTCCATCTGAAGGTGGCCTGCCAGACGTTGAAGCCACTGGTGGTACTCGGGAACATCCCAGCACCCCGCCAGCGGAGAGGGACAGCCAAACCTGGGGCACTGGCCAGGAATGCAGCTGCTGTCCATCTACTAGGTGGACTCACACTGCAGCTCCACTCTCGGCTGGTCATTGCCCTGGCAACACTATAGAGCTGCGGGAGCCAGCCTAGATGGGTATGGGAGTGTACGGGGCCCCGGTTCTTGACTGAGGCCCCTAGGCACCACCACAGCACATAGATAGGAATAGGAATCTGAGCAGTAAAGGAAGGGCACAGCAGAGATTTCCTTAAGGACAGGACCCAGGCACCAGAAACTCCCATCACCTGACACTCTGGGTGTTTTCAGACATGATGGCGCTGAAGTGCGGCCACAGACGTACCCAGTCCGGAGTGGAGCCAGCACCGCGGCTGGGATGCGACCAGGCCCCAGAACTAATGTGATGGGGGCCTGGCTGCTACGGGAGGGCAGGGAGCCAGGAGGATGTGCGTCCACCTGACTCCACCCCCACACTGCACCCAGCAGCCCGCCCCGCCTCCCTGATGGGCAGCTATGACAGCCAATGACGGCTGCCATGGTGCCCAATGTGAAAGCTCGCTTTACTCCCGGCCGGGCAGCGGGATTCCGACTGTGGTGGCAGCTAGTCCGGGCTGTGACTCGGGGCTAGCTGCCACCACCACAGTTGGGACCCATCCTGTGCTAACATCTGGTGGGGACAAACTTAAACCATGGCGGCCTGCTGAGTAAAGCGTGCTAAAGTGCGCTAAAGCCAGCCAACATTGCATCTGAAAACATTCTCAAGAAGCATCAGGGGGGGTGGGGATGGTATTTTACAGGGCTGCTCCTCCGCTCACCCCTGGCTGCTTTGGGGGATGGGAGGGACGGTGTGTGAACGTGCCACCCAGCAGGTGCCAAGGGCAGGGGCCTCAGCCCCACACTCAGGCCCTGAAACAGCAGCAGAAGTTCTGCTCTGTGATCATACACTGCATGCAGGCTGGTTCCCATCTCTCTGCGGCTGCGCGTAAGTGCTGGGCATGGTGGGCGGGCAGGAAAGGAGGGGTCCCCTCTTCTCACTTGCTTCCTGGACCTGCCCCTTCTTGCTCTGTCCAGATGGGAGCTCCTGCACAGCCTTGGTCTACGGGGAGACCCCGGACTTCCACCCTCTCATGGCATCTGTGCAACCTCTTCCATGATGTGACACCCTTTCCCCGTCCATGCAGGACTGTCTAGGGGTGTTTTCAGAAGGACATTTATTCCTGAATTAGAGCCTTAATTCCATGATGAGATATCAGTCTAAATGCGGCTAACAGTGATTGTTATCACATGATAACCAAAACATCCAGATGTTACAGAACCTTATTTTTGAGGTTTTGTAACATCCAGATGTTAAACTATTCTGTGATTAGGTCTGTCTAAACGACTATCATGGGATAGTTAACTATTCCTTAATTAGCATCACAGAGTCCTGCGTCAAGGCCTGACATCCTCTCTAGGCATTTCTGCCTCTATGATGTTTGAGACCCAGAAAACATTGTGCTGAGCATGGCCGAAAAGCACCGGGGGATTGAAATTCATCCCGGAGACTCTAATTCCATAATAACAGCAAGTTCTGTTCACACCGACTATCACGGAGTGAAGTTATCCAGGGATAGAAATGTCTGTCTAAACAGGTACCACTTTGTAATCACTGGATAAAAATCAAGGAATAGTTTTCTCCCAATCACGTCATAGTTTGTCCATCTGAAAACTGCTCCAGAACTTGCTCTGCTTTGATGTTTTTTAGCAATGAGTTTATCTCTAAAGTACCAGCAGATGGCGCTCAAGAACACACAGCATCCTCTGTGGCTTCAGTCAGACTAGGAATTTACTTCAGTGATCTGTATTAGCAGGGCAGGTTGGGGGCACAGGCCAAAATGTCAGACTTCCCCTAGGTATCCCCCCACAGATGAATAATGCCACTCTCTCAGGTTGTCCTCTCTGGATTTTGGCAGGAGATTCCAGGTTTTCACCCAGAGTCTCCAGGCTTCTGGGGAAGGCCCAATTTCTCTGGGCTCCCCTGGTCTCCTGAAGAAATCAAAGCTTCCAGGGGTGGCTTCCATGTCAGAAAGGGGCAGGTCATAGGGACATTCCCATCCCCTTAGAGCATCGTGAGGTTCTATTTTGTCCCCTCTCCTGTTCAACGTGTATATGCAGTCGCTGGGCGAGGTCGTGAGAAGGTTTGATGTTTGGTGTCATCAATATGCTGACGACACCCAACTCTAGTCTCCCTCTCTTTTACATCTGACCCAGCCCCGGCAGTCTCAGTGTTTCCGCAGTGTCTGGCGGCTGTGGGGGACTGGATGAGGTGGAGCTGGTTGAACCTCAATCCCGACAAGCCGGAGGTGATGCGACTGGGTAAGGCGGTGGGGGTGATGATGTCTCCTGTTATTGATGGGGTTCATCCCGATTGACTTCCCAGGTTCTCATTCTGGGTATGCTCCTCGATACCCAGCTCCGCCTGGATGCCCAGGTGGAGACTGTGGCGAGGAGCACATTCCGCCAACTTCATCTGGTGCGGTGGTTTCAGCCATATATCTCAGACTCCGACATGGCCTTCATTACCTTGAGATTGGGCTATTGTAACGCGCTCTAGGTGGGGTTACCCCTGGTGGTGGTCCGGAAGCTGCCGCAGGTGCAGAATGCGGTGGCCCATCCCCTTATGGGGACGGGTCGCCGTGAGCACATTACATCAGTGCTCTGTTCTCTCCACTGGCTGCCGATAGTTTTCCAGGCCCGATTCGAGTTGTTGGTTTTAACCTATAAAGCCCTAAATGGCTTGGGCCCCGCCTACCTGCAGGACCGCCTCTTTCCCCAGGTCCTGGATTGGACCCTGTGGTCGGCCGGGGGTGCGTTCTTGGAGGTCCCCTCGAGAGGGCGTTCTCGGTGGCTGCACCTAGGCTGTGGAACTCCCTTGTGGCGGAGGCCTTGTTGGTTCCGGGCCTCCCTTCCTTTTATGAAGATGCAAGATCTGGCTGTTTCACCAGGCATTTGGTGAGGGAGATGGGTGATGGGTTGGTGGGAAGGGTTAGGGTGGGGGGGAGGGGCTGATTACCTCCCCTGCCCCGTTTTTAGCTGAATTTTAATGTATTGTTTTAAGTTGTTTTTTTAATTGTTTTATTTTTGTATTTGTGTTTTATTGTTAGCCACCTCAAGCTGCTGGGAGCAGAAGAGGCGGGATATAAATATTTAAACAAATAAATAAATAAATAAATATGTCCCAATGGCTCACCCCATGGAGCATCATGATGTCACAATGTGCTGTAAGGGGCAAGATTACATCAGGAAGGGGCGTGGCATCCCTTTTGCCCCACCTTTGCCAACATGGTCCTTCCCTCTCCCAGTGAAAGCCTAGAGGGAGGGGGTAACTCTGCTCAGGGATGCACTGGTCAGGGAGTGGCCCTTTCCCTTTACAGAGAGCTGTGACCTCAAGGTGGGGCTAGGTCAAAAGGGCTAGGGGCTCGTCTGGGGTGACGGGGTGACACATGGTGTCACCTTTCTGACATTTCACACCCTTTGTGGTGCATTGCGACATCATTGTGTTCCACAGGGGCTCAGGGGTAGGGTGGGGACTATATTTGGGCTGGGTTTTAAAAGTGCCCGTCTTTGGCTTGCTGCAGTTGATAAAATGTCTCTCATTCTGTCCCTTTGATTAGCTTAAGTTACCCCATGTTGGTCTAATGGCTTGTTTCCTCAGCATCTTTTTAGAGGGGATGATCACGTAACCAGAGGCAATGCTAGAATAACTAGTTTGGGGGAGGGACGGGGTGGCAAAGAGTACTGTCAGGGGAGCAAGGATTTTGCTAGGGCACATTATGAAAGTTTCCTCCATCTCTGGTGAGTGGGGTGGCAGAAAGGGTAGCAGGAACGATTTTGGGGGTGGCATTTGCTACCCCTTGCTACCCCCGATGACATCTCTGCTTGTGTAACCCACTTTACCCCCCTGTGTTCACAAGTACTGAGGGTTTAAAGGGATGGGAAAGGCAATTACCTCACCAAATAAGTGGGGAGAGTAGCTCCTGGAGGAAGGGGGCGAGATATGCTTGTGTGTACTCTTCAGGGTGGAGTCCTTCTCCGTTCCAGCAGTCTGTAGCTATTGCTGTTAGCAACATGATTGCCCCTTCTGAGCAGGTGTTGTGTGACTGTTCCACTCCCGCACATGCTGTGAGTGCGGAACCCAATACACAAATGGGATTGGGGGTGGGGGGCAGGATATGCCCTATAGTGCAGCAGGGAGGCAAGGAAGCCAGACACATCCACTTTCCTCCTCTCCTCTTCAGACACTTTAGCAACTAAAGCTCAGCTCCCTCTCTTGGGAGCCCTGGGCGGTCATTTCTAGGCAGAGAGGGGGAGGCAGGGGGAAATGTTGTACACACACATAGAAATATATCCCCCAAGCTCAGTCCAATCCAAGTGAAACTATTTGTTGATCAATTCACACCCAAGCCGGCCCCAACCCATTTCCTATCACAGCAACAGCAGCTACGAAACTCATTGCTTACTCCTCCCCAAACACACCCCGACTCCTTCACATCCTAATAAGACAGCATGCCAACAGGTGGGTGCACATTACCCAGCATTCGCCCACACAGCAGGCTCCACATTCTCTGGGTGTTAACAAATGAGACACTAGCTCGCTGGAGTCCGGGTTCGGTCTGGACAGCCCCCACTCACATGGTTTATTATTTATTTAAATTTTTATCCTGCCCTTTCCCGTGCAACACAACAAACCTAATAAATGGGAAGGTGTTGCCCTCTGCCTCCCCCCCATGACTCACAGCTGCGGTGAACTCTGGGTACAGGAAGCTGCCTCTGCTGTGTTTTCTGTCTTCCTTTTCTTTTTGGAGTGCCTTTTTGGAGGGCTCCAAAAGCAAAAGTAAACTCCTCTGACTGTTTACCACACCAGTGAGAATGGAGAGCGCACTCGCTTCTCAGACTGCTCTAGGCACTTTGCCCGTGACTCTATGGTCCTGGAGGACCTGTATGCAGGCAGAGGTGTGCGCTGTGTACCTAGTAATGACTGGAAGGGCGCACATTACCCTGCATCAGCCTGGGCTTGCCCGTGTGGCAGATTTGGCTTTCTCCCACACCCTGCTGTGGGACAAGGATCCGTGTCCGCTGCACGGCCAGTGGGGCGGCCATCTGGCGACTACCTGGTGTGACTTCTCCCCCATCTGCCCTGGGGTGGACTAGCACAGGTGGCACTGAACTGATGGCCAGGGATTTGTGCTGTTGCCTGCACAGCCAGGAGCCCAACAACTGTGTGGGCTGCTGGGCCGACTTGCACTGTGCTCCCAGCCCCCCGCCCCGCCCCCCAGCCATGGCAGCCACAGTCATGGTGGCCGGGGTGCATATGGCCCACTGCAGTAGACATGCTAGCCCGCTGTGGCTCACTTTGACCCGGTCGGGCAGATCGTAGCCTGAACTGTGACCTTGGTGGTTTTATGAGGTCACAGTCTGGGCTAACTGCCGACATGGCTCAGGGCAGTCCCGGACCAACGTCTAGGGTGGCCACCTCTCCCCTTTCAAAGAGGACACTTATGAAAAATGCAGGGTACAGGGCTGCACTGGAACCAATGCAGCCCTGCAACATGTATTTTTCATAAGCACCTTCTTTTAAAGGGGAGGAATGGCCACCTTTCCAATGTTTGGCGGCCTCTGCCCAGACGTGTAGGTGAGGTGCGGGCCAAAGCAGGCTGCAGTCACATCTGGTTTTTTACGCTCAGTCAGAAGCCTTTAAAAAAAATCTTTATTTTTGCTAAATAATAATAATAAGAACAAAAAAAATTAAAATAAAGATATAGATTAGATTGTAAGAAATATTTAGCCATCGAAAGCTTTCTACAGAGGGCAAAAATATTTACTTGGTTAAATGAAAAACCAAACCAAACCTTTATTTTTCTTAAGTAAGAAAAAAGAGAGAGAGAGATGGGATTGTTCAGTATAAAAAAATGTTTAAAAATGCAAAGGTTTCTACAGGGGAGAGGACAAAAAAAAAAGAAAAGGAAAAGAAATGACAGGGAGGCTACAGCTCTGGGTTGCTGGCGTTATATAAATGCTTGCTAATAATAATAAATAGTAATAGATCAATGTGGTATTTTGACTTCCATCCCCTTCCGTTTGCCCCTCCCCAGCATGGGAACTGAAAGGAGCGCAGGTATTCTCCCAGGCAGCCCATTCCCAGTGTCACGCGGCAGGTGGCGCTAGAGAGCCGCGCTGCGCCTTCCGCTCCCTCCCTCGTCGGCCCGCACATGGCACGCGCCCCCGTGTAAAGCCGCGAGCCGGCTGCGGCTGGGCTCACTTGAGCCGGGAGAGGCCGCCGCGCCTAGTGCTGCAGGCGCCCGAAGCCCCGAGGCCAATGCATCCTCATCGCAGCCCGGCCGAGCAGCAGCAGGAGCGGCGGGGAGGCATGGCCCGCGCCCCAGCCCCTCCCCACTGCACAGGCAGAAGGGGCCAAGAGCGTGAACCCAGGCGCTGCCGCCCCTTCTAAAGGGAGCCCCCCCCCCCCCTCGCTCCACTATGGTGCTGGGGCGTGGGACTTTGCAGCCTCGGTCCAGTGCACGGCGCCATCCCAGCCAGAGTAGAAGCCGGGAGCAGCCGAGCAGTCAGGAGGGAGGATGCCTACCAGGGAGGAGCGCAGCAGTCGCCGCCAGGAGGGGGAGAGAGTCCAGCTGACTTGTTGAGGGAGGGGAGGGTACCGTCCCCAGGCTGGTTCGGGGGAGGGCATTGCAGCCCAGCTGCCAGGATCTGCTGCTGCTGCTGCTTGAGTCCAGTAGTCAGTCACCCCCCCCCCCCCCCCCAACTAGAGCTTCATTAGAGCCAGCGCTTTGTGGATCTGCGAGGATCACCCCACTCCTTGCTGGCTCCAAAGCTCCTGTCTCATTGGGGGGCATCGCCCCGCCTGGCTCGAGCCCCCTTCTCTGCCAAGATCCGTCCCATTCCTCCTGGAGACGGTGCAGCGGGGAAGCAGCGCGTGTTGCCTCGACCGGCATCAAGGGGACTTCTGCCAAGATCCCCCCGCTCCTAGTGCAGCCGGAGGAAGCGTGCCTCGCCCGGGCTGGCTTTTAGGGGGAGTGGATTCCTCTTCTCTGCAAGGATCGCTTCCACTCCACGAAACCAGAGCAGCAAGACACAGACACGGGGCAGCTGGGGAGCGTGCCTCGCCCGGGCTGGCTTTGACCCCCCCCCCGGGTTCTCTGCAAAAGATCGCCCCACTCCTTCTGGGGAGCGTGCAACGCCCCGTTCGGCTTGTGCTGCTGCTCCGCAAGGCTCGCCCCTCGCGCACTTGACGGGGAGGTAACCCCCCCCCCTCCTCTCTCGTGTGTGCAAAGATCCCTCCACTCCTAGAGGCAGCGATCCCTCCACGCCGCACCTGCGGGCGCGATCCCCTCCTGCTACCGGCGGAGCGAGTTCGCCGGCTGGACCCGTTGCCCGCCAGCATGTCTAAGGTGGCGGCTGGAGCGCCGGCCGCGGCGGAAAGTTGCGCGTCGCCGGCGGCGGCCGAGGACCTGGCCAAGGTGTCGGACGAGGAGCTGCTCCAGTGGAGCAAGGAGGAGCTGATCCGGAGCCTGCGCCGGGCCGAGGCGGAGAAGATGAGCGCGATGCTGGATCACAGCAACCTCATCCGGGAGGTGAACCGCCGCCTCCAGCTCCACTTGGGCGAGATCCGGGGGCTCAAGGTAACCCCACCATCCCCAATTATTTGGGTGGGGTGGGGGATCCACTTCCAGGGGTCTGGGCGGGCAGGCTTCTCTCTCTGTGCCAGGGAGGCTCATTGATGGCGCTAGATCAGGAGCCGGCGGCCCCTTTGAAATTGAGTGCAAGCTCGGAGGGCCGCATAGAAGTTGGGCGCTTAAGGGATGCACAGGGACCCGATCATGGATCCCCGTGTGCATGCCCTCCTCTCTGCTTCCTTACCCCGGGGCGGGGCGGACTCCGGCTTTCAATGTTCGGATCCAAGGGTCAGACCAAAGGGGTCAAATTAAAACTAGCTAAGGACTCGTTTGGCCCCTGGGCTGCCCACCCTGGCATATATATACATAACTGCCCTCTTCCCCACTTCCTTCCCTCCAGAGGAAAAGGCTGGATTCCGCACTCTGTGACAGTAGCCTCCTGACCATCAATATTCGGGGGCGAACAGCTGGGGGTTAGGGGAGGAGAGTTTAGGAGTGAGGGTGGTTCCCCCCCCTTTTATGGGTTCCCCACCCTCTCTTTTATGGGGCTTTGATTGTAATTTGTGTTTTTATGAGGTAAGCCGTCCTGAGCCTTTGGGGAAGGGTGGGGTAAAAATTGGAATAAATAAATAAATTAAATGAAACCCCCTCTCGTCTGGACTTTGGAAACTTGCAGCCCTTCTGCCTTCCACTCAGCCACCTGGCTAGCTCTTGCACCCCATTCATTGGGTGATCTCTTTCTCCCTTTCCTGTGTTCCCCCCTAGGGATGGGGGATCCTGTCCTGTGGGTCAGATTTGGCCCACAGCTGTTTTTGTATTGGGCTCCCTTTCCAACTCCCTTCCTTCATGCAGGGAAAGAGTGAGCGTAGGGGAAGGGAGCAGAGAGGAGGGCGTGCGCTCAAGGAGAGGCAGTGGCTCCATGCCCAGGTGTGTAATCTGCACTTGCTCCCTTTCCTTCACCCTTTCCCCATCCCTTAAGTAGCTCTGTCCCAACTCTGATCTGGCCTGCAGCACTTGAACTAATTTTCAGAGTGGTCCCCAGAGGCAGAAGAGGTTTCCACCCCTGCCCTAATCTGCATGCCGCCCACCAGAGTTATCCACGTTGCTTGCGCTGGAACCCATTCTGCGTAGGGGGAGCCCCGGGGTCAGCTCCTAGCACTGTGCCACTTGTTATGGAGGCAGCGATGAAGAAATGGTTAATTTCACCCTGACCCGGCAAGACATTTCATGGCAGCCTCGGTGTCCTATTGATCCAGCTGGAGAGGAGGGAAATAAAACTCCTCGAACGATGCACTTAATCGTTTGGAGTGAGAGGAATGTGAAATCCGACGTCTTGGGGGGCAGAACTAGAGGTCAGGGCAGGTTTGTGTCTCAGTGTCTGCTCCACATCCCTCTAGGTGGCAGGATTTGCTTTGTCCTAGAAGTATCAAGGGGTTTGGCTCCAAATCCTGTGGATCCCCAGAGATCTCCTCCTCCATCTTGGGAGCCCATGAGAACTATCTCTTAAGGAGGCAGTGGGCCGGTGGCATCCTGTCTTCCTTTTCACTGTGGATGGAGTTACACCGCTATTACCATGTGTGCCTTTTCCACACGTGTCCACAGGGTCGCCCCGTGGAGTGGGGTCCCAATGTCCAGGCGGGTGCTTCAGAAATAATCAATTGGGGGAATTTAGCCTACTTCTCTAAGCAAGGCACACGAGTGTCTGGGATCTTAAGTCTGGAGACGTGATGCTCTGCGACTCCTTGAACCCCGCTTCCCCAGAGAGATAAGACAGACAAGGTTTCAGTACAGAAACATTCGATTTATTGCAGGGATACACACACCATCTGAATTGGTGATTATGGGGTTAATACAGTGGAGGAGGGAGACGCAGATCCCTGCTGGGAGCAGGCTCTGCCGGACCCGGGGGTTGGGGCGGAAAAGGGAGATCTGCGGAGGAGGTGGTGGTGGCGGGGGGAACCTGTAGCAGGGCTAGTGGGGATCAAGGGGAGACCACGGCGGTGAAAGCCGTAGAGCTCACCGTGACCCGTAAGGCCACCAGGGTGAGAGACGAGCAGAGGGAGGTGTCTGGGAGAGGCATGGTCAAGCTCTGCTGGCCAAAAAACCACATGGGCCCCCAGTGATGTGCTCAGGGCTGCTGTTGCCTTGCAGCTGCCGTGCAACAGCCGTGCAACAGTGTTCTTGGCTTCCAGAGGGCCAGCGGGATTGATCAAGAAAGTCCTGCTGGCCCGGCAACACTGTGGCAAATATAGAAGCAGGGTGGTTCCCTGAAATAGTGAGGGTTCCTTCTTCGAGGGAAGTTTAAACAGTAGCAAAAGAAGGTTATGGGTAGTGAGAGCAGCCTGGCAGCTAGACGAGTAGGGAGACTAGGAGGTGAACAGGCGAGAGATGGGGGAATGGTTACCTTTCCTGGCCTGTTGCAGAGAGGACGGGGACACCCCAAAGATCCAACGTAGAAGTCAAGGGTAGATGTGGAGCAGACAGAGGGGAGGGTTTCTAGAGCAGTGTAACACAGCGTGTCCGTGTAACCCCACTCCAGAACCAAGACTCGGACAACAAAAGGAGTCTGGGTCAGTTATGGGGATTTTGGACAAAAGACAAGACGACTTCTTAGTGGGTATTTGGATACAAGACAAAAAGTCTCTGGGTGTTTGGATAAAGCTTCCTGGGTGTGTGAAAAGGGGGCAGGGTGGGAGTCACTCAGGTATTCGGGGGACACTGGGGGGAGAAGTTGGGAATTAGATGACAGGGTGGCAGGTACTGGGAGGAGGGCAGGCCTTGATCCCTTTAAGGTGAGGTTGATGGCCTGTTCAGCTTCGTTGGAGTCAGGGCACTTTACTAGACAGAAGGGAGCCATGGGCCTGGTGGTTATGCAAGTAGAGAGAGCTTGACGTCTTAATTGCTCCTTAATCTACCTGCCAACTATTCCTGATTACTAACAGGCCAAGTGTCCTGCATGAGGGGATACAAAGAAGGGGGCTATCGAAATCATCCTGATTCCTAATAGCACCACATTCCACGTGGGAGCCCCAGACTGCTTCTCTTTTAGATTGTTCCCTTCATGCGAGGGGGGAAAAAGGGGGGGGGGGGTTGTGTGTGGTAGGCTCTTCCTAACACTGACAAGCAGACAGTTCAAGATGTCACCAGGGTGGAGAGATTCCTTGCAAACAGTAGCACCTTGGGTTCTGTTAGATGCACACTGAAAAGAAGAACGCACAGATTTTGTATTCGGCTGTGGAGGGATTCTTATTTCTCCTTCTGCATGCCGGTGCCTGAAGGCACCTCAGACGGAGCAGGGAAGCCCACCTTTGGGGACTTCCCTGCATGTGGATCATCGCCCTGCCTTCTCCAATGTTCTACCAGCCAATGGGAGCTTTTCCTATAGAGGACAAAGTTAAAAATGGAGACAAGACCTTTGGATTTGGCCCATAATGAGCCAGGACTTGTGCCAAAAAGCCACACTTTTTTTTTTCATTGGTGTAGTCCATATTCGTGTCTTCAGTGCTGGTAATCAGGGTTTCTAGTTTTCTGCAACAAAAAACTGGAAATTCTCTGATTAAAAACCCCATACGTTCTCTGATTAACCCCTCCCCCAAATCTCTGTTTTTCTGTGATTAAATGTAAACACTAGTTGACCTTCACTTACCACTATATATATATACAGGTATGAGTTAGAACACATTTTATTGTAATATTTTCATTTTTAGGCAATTTTGCAACTACCTGTTCCACCAAGAGTTAAAAAAAGAAAGATTTGAGGTCTGTTCCCCCCTCCAAATGCAGAGCCCCCCCCCCCAGCACATGCCATTAGGTCGCTTCCCCTCCACTGCCTTGCGTTCCTCCTCCCATCCTGGCCCCAGACTGCTCTGCCAACCAGAAAGGGGGACCATATAGACTGACACTTGGGGAAGCTGCTATGGGTCCAGTTAGGCCCACCTCCTGTCCCCTCTTCCCAAGGTCCAGACGATCTGACTGCCCCAATTCATAGTTCCCCTGCCCCCCCAACCCACAGGAGGTCTGTGACACCCCTCTAAATGCAGAGTCCCTGCCCCTCCCACAGCACATGCCTTCAGGTTGCTTCCCCTCAGCTCCACTCTGCGTCCTTACGGCCCTGCATTTGCTGTGTCCTCCCAAACCTCTACGCTTTTGCCATTTTCCGCGAAATTCTCTGGAAAAAGGCAAAATCTCTGTTTTTCCCTGGAAAAAAGCAAAATCGCTGTTTTTCTCTGGTTTTCTGTCGCAAAGAGAAAATGAGGAACCCTGCTGATAATTCACACTGCTCCCCCCCCCCCTTGAGAGCGTGCAGAGGTGAGCACGAACACAGTGCAGTCAATGAACGTCAGAAACGTGCGTGTTTTGCGGGGACTTCTGATCTTTGGCCCTTAACTCAGGTTAGGGTTAAATGGTCCTGTTTCTTCCGAGAGGGAAAAGTGCTCCATAGATTTTTGGTTTTGAAATTTATCTGAGTGGCATGTTAAACTCAGGTCCAGATTATTTCTTAACCTATTGGGGAAGTTTTCCGTGGGGCGTCCGGGAAGCTTCGATCAACCCAAGTGAGTAGCAGTTAAATGCTATGTACAAAAATAGGGTCCAGCCGGAAAGGAGCTTTCCTGTTACTTGCCAGTAGCATCCTGATTCCTTTAATGTAGGACTGGGGTGAGGTGTGGAGGCCAAATGCGGCCTGCGGTTAGTTTTATTTGGCCCCTTTCAGTACCTGGATCTGGCCCTTAGATCCAGTTTCTACCCCCAAGGACTGAAAGACTGCGCTCGAGGTAAGGGAGCAGAGATAAGGGCTTGCACACAGGTATAGGGGACAGATCCATAGCACAGATTTGTGATTTGGACCCTCCTCTTACTCAGCTCACCTGTTAAGCCACCCCCCTCACCCCCTGCTTCTTTGCTGCTCTCAGAGCATGTACTGATTTTCAAAGTGACCCCCAGCCCTGCTTTAATGAAATAAAAAAAATCTCTGGACATTCTCCTGACTCTCCCATCCTCTCTCCATATATTTAAAAGCCATGTACAGTTGCAAATTCTTTAGGGAGTAAATTAACATCTACCTACTGGACATAATCTGTAGAGAGATTCCCCAGTTGGACACGGTGGCCCCTCTTAAAGGCCTCATTCAGCTGGGATATAGCCATTGAATTTGGCAGGAGGGGATCAGGTTCCTTAATCATTTATTCCCAATTTAAACGTTTGCCTCTGACTTAGAGGCGGTCTCGCTCCTCTTCGAGGCGCTCGAGAACCGGTGCTGTTGCTCATGTCGTTACTTTGGCGTAGTACGGCAAAACTCTTAAAAAGTTACAACCTTTCGCTTTCCGCCATGCATCAACACGTTTTGCCTCCGGGAGAAACTGCAAGAGGCAAATCGGGTGCGGCTTTTCTTATGCGGGAAAACAAAGCCACGCGGCTTTGGCGGCGATCATGCGGGGGATGAAAGGCTGGATTTTCGGGCTTTGCATCCCCTGCACGATTGCCGCCAAGTGTTTTCCTGCTTGACAAAAGCGGCGCCTGATTTGCCTCCCGGAGTTTCTCACAGCGGTAAATTGAGCATGTTTAGGCAGGTCGGAAAGTGCCCTAAGTTTCAAACATTTTGCACCTTCTTGCTGGGAGAAGTGAAATTACCCAAAGCATCCCTTCACTGAGGTGAAACTGATGTTATGGGGACACACGGGGGAGCATGCATTTATGAAATTTTATCCGGCAAAGTCCTGCTTTACGAAGGGGACCAGATTCATATGGCTAGATCATAAGGAACAGTTCTCTTGGTTAAGAAGATCGGTGGGGAACCTTTTCCCTCTCGGGGGCCGCTTCGAAAAGTACAAATCTCCAAGGGCTGTGTACAAGTTGGGGGTAGGGGTGCACTGAGGAAGGGGAGGGTCCAGATCACGGTTCTGCTCAAAAACATATTTGCTTTACATTTGTTCTGCTCCCTCCCAACCTTCAAATCCCTCCTAAAAACTCTCCTCGTCCGTCAGGCTTTCCCTAGCTTGTCATGAGGAGGAAATTTCCTCTTCTTCCTTCCCTCAGACTTCTTCTCTGTAACTAAGTTAAACGCGTGCACCTCTGACTTCTCAACTTCATGAATGTATCTTTGTCGCTCCCGATGTTCCCCTCTCCCTTGTCTCCCCTCTCTTGTCTGTCTTAGATTGTAAGCCACTTGGGGCAGGGACCTGTCTCTGGGTGTCTCACATGAGACAGCTTGGGAAGGCTTAACTCAGTATGGGCAAGTGATGCAGTGGCTCATGTACCCAGCTGCTGCCAGATGTTGCCCCTGTCGCGGGGTGGGGTGAGCTGCTGGCTGCTACTCAACACATCCTCGGAAAAACGATGTGTTGTGGAGCATGGGGTAAAGCTGCCCAAAGAGTGGGCTGGGGCCTCTCCTGTCTCTCTGCGCGGCGAGCTCCGCGGTGTAGCTTTGAGTGGCGGGTAGGGCGCTATCACCAGTCCTGTGCTGTCATGGCCGGGGGCGGGACTTTGGTTGGGCCAAGGGATGGAGGCTGGGCCGGGTGCCCGCTGGTACGGCCGGTGTCCCAGCCCGCCGTTACAGTGACTCCCGACAGTGACAGGCCTGCAACCATGTGCCCAACTCCCTGCACTTACCCCTCAGTGCGGCAGCGGCTCTTGCACACCACAGGGCTGCATGGGGATCAAAACTGTTCTGTTCATGTGGAGACACCCCATAACTGTTGATTGTACAGCACCAGGTACATTGCTGGCACTATATAAATAACAAATAATGCTAATAATAACGGATCTGGCCCCATGCCTTGTGTGCAGGTTCTCATCTCTGCTCCTTTCCTCTGAACTCACTCTTTCAGTGCTTGGGGTTAGGAACTGGATCTAGGGACCAGAGCCAGAAAGGGAGCACATCAAAATTAGCTACAGGCTGCATTTGGCTTCCAGGCCTGAAGTTCCCCTCTCTGGTTAAGAGAGTAATATGCCGAGGGTAGCATATTGGTATAGCATGGGGATAAATAGCTTGGCGGCAGGAAGGGGATTTTCATTTTTCTCTTATTGTGCAAAACAAAATTAGACCCATTTTCAGTTTGGCAATAAACGGGAGGCCCACCGGAGTGTTCTGGAGTTGCCTGCTCCCCGGTGATATGCGTAAAATAAAGCTAGGAGTGCAAATTACAACAGCCGGGCAAGAAAACGACATCTCCAAGCTGCGACTCTCTCTCTGCTGTGCCGAGGTATTGCAGAGGCGTGGCCGGAGCGTATGGTTTTATGTGCCGGCTAAGTGTAATTAACAGCACACACTGGAGTGCGGCAGAGAAGGAGTGATAAGTTACTGCCTTCGCGCTGCACCTCCCGCGGGATAGTTCTGGTTTCTTTTTCTCTCTCGCTGTTCCTGAATTGGACCTGGAAATGATTTGGTCTCCTAATAACTCATATACCTACTTTTTAGTGTTTTTAAGTGCCCTTTGCAAACGTGATTTGTTTCGGACGCCTGGTTCTGTTTCCGATATGTGGAGTAACATACAGGTATTTTAAAAGAGGAGCTTAGCCCCAGATGGCTGTATGGCTCGATTTGCAAAGGCGTCTGAGGCTGCCATTCTCCAACCACTCTCTCAGTTTAAAGGGACCGTGCTAGAGGAAGCAGTTTGAGGATTGTGCCCTATGTGATTTAGGGGGGAAACAAATGAGACAATAGCCCAGTTCTAATGTTAGTCCACAGTAGGCCACGCTATTTATTAGGGGTTCGGCAGCTGTTTGCCTCTGAGCCCCCACTCATGGCGGAGTCTTGGAGAATGCGCTGGTTAATGTGGGCTAATGTGTGCTCACGGGGCCGCCTTCCGTTGATGAGGGTGCATGCAGGTCTGCCAGGACCCCGGAGTCGTGGACGCGGCAGCGCCTAGAGTGGTCCGGGGAGCACTTGCTAATGCTTTGCTGTTTCCTTTCACTATTTCGTACGCTCCAAAATGGCGTTCCAGAAAGGAAAAAGAAAACAGAAGGAAGACACAGCGGGGATCAGTCTTGTCAATTTCAGGGACTTTTTGGGCATATTATATCTGGGACTTTTCGTCACTTTTCCACCACCATTTTTTAGGCTGGACATGCTAAACCTGTGCGTGGTGACTGTGTGGGGACTTCACGGACCGGACATGGGTTCCTGCAGGCTATTGTCTCATGTGTTAACACTCTTATAGTCACCTATCCCAACTGAATGGGTTTTGGGTAGAATAATGGAGTCGTAAAGTTGGAAGGTACCTTAAAGATCATCTAGTCCAACCCCCTGCTTTGAAGTGTGGCTAGAGCATCCCCAACAGATGGCTGTCCTGCCTCTGTTTGAAAACCTCCAGCAATGGAGAGCCTTCTCGCGTCCCTAGAAAACCTGTCCCATTGGCAACCAGCTCTTACTACTAGGAAGTTTTTCCTTTTATGTTCCTTTGAACTAATCACATTTCATGTAAATACTAGGCCTGAAATGAACACGCTCTGTGTTCTTGCGAGAAATTCATGGGATTCTTGAAAGCCCCAGTGAGATATCGCACGTTCTTTCCGAGGTTTGCAAGAATCTCGCGAGATTCTCGAAAATGCTTGCGCATGCGCAGAATTGGTGATGCAACCATTCTGCACGTGCATGGCCCCCCAGCGGCCATTTGCACGTGCACAGGGCTGTTTTGGAGGCTTCTCGAAAATCTCACGAGATTCTGGAGAACCCCGAAACACTGCCCATGCGGAAAATGGCCGCCGTGACTGTACAGTGCATGCATACCCATGGTGGCCATTTTGCACATGCACAGAATGTTTTGGGGGCCATTTTTAGGTTTACGAGACTCTTGCCGAGAACACGGGTGAAAATGCTGATTCTCACGAGATTCTTGACCTTAAGAATCGGTGGGGTGCTGGGAGTGGCGTGGGGGCGGGATCAGCTGCTCGCATTTCTGTTGCAGCCCTCCCCAGGCCACGCGGGCGGTGGGACAACGGCCCGGCTGTGGGCACGTATGTTCAGTGCCCTGTCATGGCCCCGGACCATGTCTGCTGTGGATTTCCCCAAAATCAATAACTACTCCACTAGGAGGCGTTTGCTGAGAAATCAATTACCCAGTCTCCCTTGACTGGGGCTGAAGTGCTACTGAAGCAAAAGATCCAGAAACGGACACAAAAAAATGAACTCTTTTCACTGTATGAACGCATTCATATTAAATATATATAATAAAAGATGAAAAAAAAAAAGCTTTTTTTTCCTTCTCCTGGATCTTTTGCTTTAGTAGCACTTTTCAGCCCCGGTCAAGGGAGCTTGGGTCATTTATTTCTCAGCAAACGCCTCCTAGTGGAGCCGTTATTGATTTTTGGGCAGTTGTGTCTATTTCTGCTCTACGATACCTTATTGAATATACGCTGTGGATTTCCACCACGGGCCGGGCCATGGCGGCAGCGTGCAGCTGTCACGTGTGGTTTGACCCAAAGTTATTCAGGGGGCATCTTTTGTGGAATCAGCTTCTGCTGTGGTGAGAGCATGCAAGCTTTTGTGCCGCACAGGGCCCTTCCTCTTGCATTTTAAATTCAAAACTATAGACTGAGCAATTTCAGGCTAGGTAGATAGATGATAGCAATAGATGCAAGGGGCTATGGGGCCAGGCCAAGGTTTGTGTGCACCCCATGTGTGCTACGTGCATGTAAAGTGCATGCGGGGTGCACTGCGCCTGCTCAGTGTGTGGATGGTGTGTGCAGCGTACACGTGGGGTCGAGGTGTGCATGTTGTGCGCGTGCTGGGTGCTTGGACTTTGGATCGGCCTTGATATTGCTGATACTTCCCAAAGGTGAAAATCCAGAGAGGCAGAAGGGCAGACTTCCCTAAAATATTTTGAAGTTCCCGTGCGGTTGTGGACCCTGTCGACCGGGTCACAGTCTCAATGGATATTTCATCGACTTTGCATAGTCTTCATTGCTGTTTGGGGTAACAGAATGCCAACGAAATCCCATTAAGGGGTCATGCACACGGAGTGGCTGCTTTAGGGGATTGTTTTGCATGAACTTTGATTAAATTCCTAAATTAACCTCTGAACCGTTGGCGAAGCACTCAGTGTGATAACCAGCACGGCTCTTTGAACCTTTAAGTCCGAGGTAGGGAACCTTTTCCCTCTCCGGGGTCAGTTGGAAAATTTTGTACAAGCTCCAAGGGCTGTACAGAAGTTGAGGTTGGGAATGCTTAACAGGAGCACTCCGGTAGAGGAAGGTCTAGCTCATAGTTTTCTGCCGTGGATCCGTTCCTTATTTTCGTGCGCATGCCCTCTTCTCTGCCCAGCTTTTCAGTGCTTGGTGGGAGGAACTGGATCCTGGGGCCAGATCCAGGAATTGGAAAGGGGACCACACAAAAACTAACGGTGGGCTGCATTTGGCCCCCAGGCTTGAAGTTCCCCTTCCACGTTAAGTCACAATAGAGCCTTGTATATTGGACTCAGCCTGATTGGATTAAAGGGGTCTGGGTGGGCGTGACTCAGTTTCAGAGCCCTATTAGCCCAACCCCCTTGGACTTGGGCCAGGTTGGGCTCTGAGTGGGTGAGGCATCCTGCCCCCATGACATCATGGTGCCCCATTGAGCCCCATCATGGTGCCCCATTGGGACCAAATCAGGTAATGGACAGGGAATGCGGTAGCCCCACCCCTTTTTTGACATGTCACCATCTGCGTGGAGCTGGTTGGAGAGGGGGCAGGTCAGGAAGAGGGCAGGAGAGTAGGCCCGAGGCGGCAGCATTGCTTGCCATTTCACTGTTTAATGTTGACATTTTGGCATTCTTGCATTTGCAGTCTGTTTGCAACAATTTCCAGTATAGCAACATTTCCAACAATTAACACACATCCAGCATTTTGCGACAGTTGCAAGAGTTTCTCCCCTTTGCTTTCCGGCTGAAGCCCCCCCAGTTTTGGTAAGCTCCGGAGATAGGGGACACATGGGGGGCTGTAGGGGGGTGGGTGTATGGGAATCATGGAGACCCTGGCATGCTGCCGGTCCCTCCGCCCTGGGGAATTGGAATGGGGAGCCCAAGGCAATGTGGCCACGTGGGGGATTTTCTAGGCAGGGGAGGGAGGGGATGGGGGAGCATAGGGAGGACACTGCCCTGAAGGTGCAGAAGAAATGAGATGCAGAGATGGGGGGTGGAATGGAATGCAGGAAGGGAAGGGTGTGCACAATAAAGTGCACTAGCAAATAAATTTACCCAAACCAGGAAGCTAGCATGTTCTGTGAAGTAGACACACTAGCTTACCCTGAGAGAGGAAGGGAGCAAAGGGGGCGGGGGGAATGGAGCAAGCCACCTTTTATGCTGCCGGGAAGGGATCCCACAATTCAAAATTAGCTACATTTTCTGACGCTTTCTGACAATGTCCAGCACTTTCCAAAACTTGTGCGGCATTTTTCGACAAACATTGGAATAAGTATTGGACTTGACTGAGGATGTCGTGCCGGGACAGCGGCAACAAATGGGCGGTTTCCGACGGATTTGTTGAAAACGGCAACATGTTGTTTCAGGCCTATGGGAGAGCAGATTAACTCCAGCCCTTTCCTGATGTGTCACTGGCCAGCACCATGACATCCCGGCTCTTCTTGGCAGGGGGGCACCCTTTTAGAGATCAGGCCTGGGCACAGAAAGGTCTGGCTGTATCAGTATTGGGCTTGGGTTGGTCCCAGTGCATTTGGATCTGGGCTGGGCTCATGTTAGGTTTTTGAGCCTCTCTGGTGTTCTAAGCCATGGGGTGCACTGATGAACATTTCCCTCTAGGGGCCCACTTTGAAAATTAATGCAAGTTTCATGGTCTGAATGAGAGATGAGGAAGGGGAACACGGAGAATGCTCATCACAAGGGAAAAAGAAGAGAAGAGTCTGGTTCATGAATCCGACACACAGATCCACCCATGTCCTTGATGATCTGCCTAGTGGTGACTCTAAATAGCTGTTTCATTTTCACAGGACGTTTTTCCGAAAACAGTACCGCTGTAACTTTTTTGATTGGAATTCTGATTGGAACATCAGTTCTGATCGGAATCTCTACCAAAAATAAAATTTTAAAAATCCCAACAACTGCGTATGTGTAAATAGCTGCTGCCCTTTCCCAGAACGGCAGCGACATTTTGGGGAAGGATGATGGTCATTTTAGAATCGGTGGAATTTTGTATTCATCCCTATGCATGCCTTCATCTCAGCTCCCTGTTTCCTGGGTGCGCTCCCTGGCTCGGTCTGGTGGCGGTGCGCTACCCGGGCCAGGGCTTGGGGACGGGAGGAGGGGCACTCCCTTCTGCCCATCCCCAAACCCAGCCATTTCAGGGGCACTTACCGGATCCGTTGCCACCGCTGTTGCTGGCCTGGGCCTTGTGCCGGGCCTGCTCACTTGCTCTCTGGCTTGGGCGGGTGCCGTGGCAGCAGATTGAATCTGCCGTTGTGCCACCCGCCACCAGAAGTTGCCAGGGTGTGGGAAAGGCAGGGCCTCTGCCTCTCTCTCACTCCCGCTGGTCCCCTCCACTGCCTGTCAGTCTCGGCCAGGGGGAATGAGGAAGAGGCAGAGGCCCCGCCTCTCCCTCACTCCGTGTGTGACTCCCTCCGCTGCCGGTCAGTGTCTCGGCCAAGGGGAATGTGGGAGTGAGGGAGAGGTGGGCCTTTGCCTCTCCCTCACTCCCGCTGGCCCCCTCCACTGCCTGTCTCGGACTCGGCCAGGGAGTGAGAAGAAGAGGCCCCGCCTCTCCCGGCCTCACTCCCTGGCCAAGACTCAGGGGGGCCCCGTGCACAGGGCCCCCACCTTCTGGCCACTGTTAGTCTCTGCCCCCCAGGAGTGGGGCCCGGGGCGGTAGCCCTGAGCTCCCCCGCGATAAGGCTGGCCTTGCTTGAACATGAGACTTGGTCTGTTGGCCAAATCCAGAAATTGGAAAGGGGGCAAATAAAAACTAGCAATTGGCCTTCATATCAGCATTTCTCCATCCCTGCTTTATGTTGTTTATACTGCAGTGTGGTGGTTGGGGGACCCCATGGTCAGGTTTGGTTAGGCTTGGCGCATATCTGTTGAGTATCCCCTCCCTTGGCTCTTCTAAAGTAACTGTAACTAAGCTAAGCATGTAAGAACATAAGAACGTAAGTAGTGCCATATTGGGTCAAACCAACAGTCCATCTTGTATCTGACTGTGGCCAAGCTCTGTCTCTTGTGAGAAGTAACCAACAGGTCACAATGGGCAATCCGTTCTCAATGTGCAACTTCTCAACCTCATCAGTGTATTCCCCCCCCCCCCTCTCTCTCTGTGCCCCTCTCCCTTGTCCATTCTGGATTGTAAGCGTCTCAGGGCAGGGACCTATCTCCAATTAATGATTTTTCAGTGCCAAGTACATTGCTGGCACTACATATATAGTAATAATAATTACTAACTAACAAATCTGGTGAGCCACCTTGTCCTGGGCACTGCCAGCACTGGCCTCCAGAGTTTGCATTGCATCTGCCGTGCAGACGATACTCAGTTGGAGAGGCAGCAAGACACTACCTGCGTCTCTGCCCCAGCATTGACCAGCTTCTCCTCCCCATAACACACTGTAGGTGACCTGGGTGGGGACCAGATAGTAAAGCTATATTTGAGACTAGGACTGAAACTCAATCTTGATTTTTTCTCAGTTCTCACTGAGAATCCCAGTCCTTAACTAATTTTCAGTGAGAAATTGATAATCGAGAAAACCCCCGTCCTTGACACTTTCTTGGTCGAGAATTTTTCTAAATTTACTGTTTACCATGTACTGCGATTGACTGTTTACTGTGTACTGTATACCGATTACAGTGTACCACTTACTGTTGTTCATCCGGGTAATTTGCATGTGCAAAACAGCTGCTCCTTTAAAAAAAATGGCAGCCACACTGCCAGCACCATCTTGGAAGAGGGCTGCGCATGCACAGAACATCTGTCGTTTCCATTTTGTACACATGCGCATTACTGGGAAGAACGTGGTACACGGTAAGTGGTACATGGTAAATGGTAAACAGTAAATCAAGAAAATGTCTCAACCTTTATTCTGGCCTTGATTAATATATTGGTCCTTCCAGGAACTGTGTAGTCCTTAATAGGACCATTCTGTAGACATACTTGCTAATCATTCACCGGGATGACATCCCTGATTTAAAGCAGGAGGGAAAGGTTAGATGACAGGTCTGTTAACTGGGGTGTAACGCTAGAAAGGATGTTCATTATTAGCTACTTCTGTCTTTAATGAGTGCTCCATCTCTCTCTGTCTTTGAAGGATATCAATCAGAAGCTTCAAGAAGATAACCAAGAACTGAGAGATCTTTGCTGCTTCTTGGATGATGACAGGCAGAAGGGCAAGAAGGTGTCTCGCGAGTGGCAGAGACTAGGCCGCTACAGTGCCAGTGTAATGCACAAAGAGGTCTCCTTGTATCTGCAGAAGCTGAAGGAGCTGGAAGTGAAGCAAGAGGAGGTGGTTAAGGAGAACCTGGAACTGAAGGAGATGTGTGTCTTGCTGGACGAGGAGAAAGCTGGTGGAGCAGGCAGCAGGAGCTCCATAGACAGTCAGACCAGCCTCTGCCACGTCAGTGCGACCAGTGCTTACATAAGGGATGTTGGGGACGGGAGCAGCACCTCTAGCACTGGGAGTACAGACAGCCCAGACCATCACAAACACCACCCCAACACGAGCCCTGAGCACATCCAAAAGAGCAGAGTCGAAGGAAGCCCAGAGCACCAGAAACATCGGAGCGCGAGTCCAGAACACCTCCAAAAACCTAGGAGTTCTCGCAGCCCAGATCACCAGAAGCACCTAAAAGGACCAAGTCCGGAGCATCATAAAGCCATTGGCAAAGGTAGCCCGGAACCAACCAAGCGCAGCAGTAGCAGTCCGGAAACCCTCCCAAAGCACATTTTGAGCAGTAGTCCTGAACATTTTCAAAAACACAGGTCTGGGAGTAGCCCAGAGCATCAAAAGCACAGTGGCGGGAGCCCAGAGCACCTTCAGAAACACACGCTGAGCGGGAGCACAGAACACCTGCAGAAGGTGAGAGGTACCAGCCCCGAGCATCTCAAGCAGCATTACGGGGGGAGTCCGGAACACCTCAAACATTTGGGCGGAGGCAGCAGAGAAGGCACCTTAAGGAGACAGGTAGCGGATGACATGTCTCCTCATCACCGAAGTGTGTACAATGGGATGAACGGTGGGTCCGCGTAGAATTACTTGCAACCATGTATGCAGAGGAGCTGTGCAAAGGGGTAGAGATAAATTATTGTTATGCTTTCCACTTCTGGAAAGGGTGATTGGATGCGATGATAAATCCTTTTCTTATGGAGTGAAGCAGGCATTCCTGCTGTTATTTATTGCATCCGTTCACGCAGCTAGATTAATGAGAGGAGCAAAGAAGTGCCAAAGTGTGTTAGGTGTGTGGTCCGAGAAGGGTGGAGAGCATTTAGGCATCTTAGTTTTGTGAGACACAAGGGTGGCGGTTGAGTGCTTGAAGCACCCAAGAGGGCCTTCCAATGTGTAATTCCTTTAGGCTGAAATTTGTGCTCCCTTTGCAAAGCCCGAGTAGAAATAGTCTGGACAGGGAGGGGACTGTCTACATCAAGTGGTCAAGGTCAAGTAGATGTTATACTCTCTCCCACTCTATGGACCACTTGTGTACTTGGGTCTAGTGATCATAGCCACAGTCAAGGCCTGCAGGAAAAGTAAGCTCTACTAGCTCTTGGACCCGCTGTCCGCATGACATCCATTGTCCTAGCCCAAGAGTAGGGAACCTTTGCCCCATTGGGGGCTAAATCTGGGCTCTGTGGGCTGTAGTGTCCTGTGGGGTGGGAAAGGAGGACATGCCCTGCCTATGTAGGGGGTGTGCCCACCAGTCTGGAGATGCTCCACAACCATCTAGTGGCTGGCGGGCTCCTGGTGGCCCATGTCACATGGATGGCAGGCCTCAGCAAATGGGGGTGGGGGATGGGAAACCTGGAGGATGGGTGCCCATGGGCCAGAGGTTCCCCGCTCCAGCCGCAGCCTATCAGCTCTCTCTAATAGGAATACAGAGATGTCATGGACATTGAAGCTGTAGCCCGTCAGAAGGTGTAGGGTCGCCAGCCATATATAACTTTTCCAGTTCCCAGCCTTGCCCGCCAAGCAGAGGTTCCACTGTGGGCTTTCTGAAAGGTGGGGGGAAGTGGATTTGGGGCCATGAGGATTCCTTGTTCCCTATTACTTGGTCTACTTTCTGTATGTTAATTGAAGAAAAATGGCTTCCTGACGGTTTCAAGACTGCCGGAGAAGTAATTCTTTCGAATTTAGCCAATGCACGAGGTGTGCGACAATAAACTAAAGGGCCGATGATAACAATAAGGGAAGTTTTCCTTAATGGTCATTTGTTCTTGGTGGCACTAAGCGTGCTAGAGACTATCACGGACATGGGAGAATCGTTTTTCAGGAAGCTGTTTGGTTTTAATTCATGTCTCCTTGACAGTATTGTGATTCAGTGGGGTTTAGGCTCTGGCATCTGGAATAGAGCCCCACTGAGAGAGGAGGGAATCTGTGCTGGCACAGGAGTTTGCTTGTGCAGAATTGGGGTGTAATTGGGAAAACACCGAGTTCATCAGAAAAAAAAAAAACCTTTTGAGGGGAGGGGAAGGCGGTGTATTTAATACTTGCAAAGAGCTGAGGGTCGGCTCTAGGGCCCGATCCTGTCTAGAGATTCATGTGGGCAGATCCTCATGTTTGTACCAAGTCATGCCGACGTCAGATAAGGATCCTTTGCTGCCCAGGGAACCTACTGCAGGAGCAGGGGCTAGAGGCCAATTTCATTCTGGAAATCATCTGTAGCTCTCAGTGAGCCTCAACCCTGACCAGGAGAGATGACAAGCTTGTTCAGATCCTTAGTATCTTTGGTTTGAGCAGCCCGACAAGAGGCCATGTAATGCCACCACCTCATAAAACTCCTTTCAGCAGAGAGAGCCAAGCATCCGTTGGGTAGTAACAATTTTGGGTTATTTCTAACTCTGCTTGGATTTGAACCAACACATTTGAGGGGGGGAAAACATCTTCCCAATTTCAAGGCCAGCTTTCTAAGCTAGCCAGATTCCTAGATAGAAAAAACCCCAACCCTTTGATTCTTATTAGGAAGAAACCATTCCCCTCACCTTGAAATACTGTCTTGCAGAGAAAATTGACTTTTCTCTCAGTCCCGGAGATGGCAGATGAATGATTAACTGGACTCAGGGTGAGCCAGTAGCTTCCTGAAAACTCTTACTTAGCAGTAGGTCTCTACAACATACCTATATTTATTTGTAATGAATTAAAACTAAAATAAATGGAGTTAGACAAATTCTGAAATATTTCCTTACTACTTCTTCAACTCCACTTCAGGAATGCATTTGAGGGCATGCGTAACTCAAGTTCTGCTGGCTTCCCTAGAACTAGTTACATCAGGGGTGGAGAACCTTCCTGTGGGGGGGCTCCCACCTTCCCAAGAGTTGGGGGGGGGGAACAACCATCGCCACACTACCTTTTCTGGGTTGGATGCCGTGTCGTCCTGCAGGAGGAATGGGGCGAAGTATGGTTGTGCTGGGAGCGCTCTGGGAGCAGGGCCCCAGCCTGGAGCACTCTGCACTGGCACAGACCCGGATGGGAATGGTCCTTGGCATCAGGAGAGTTTCCCAGTCCTATTATTATTATTATTATTTTATTTTATTAAGCATTTGTATAGCACCAGCAATGTACCTGGCACTTTACAATGGTAAGAAAGAGACACGGTCCCTGCCCTAGCAGGCTTACAATCTAAGCGAGGCAAGGGGTGGTGGACAAAGGACTGGGGGGTGGGAGGGAACCGAGGAAGAGACAAGAATACATACACGAACTCGTGAGGTCTGCACGTGCTTGGCTTAGTTATAAAGATGTAGTTACTCATTTAACAGGGATGGGCGAACGCGGTTTGGATGTTCGGAGTTCGGACCGAACTCGCTCTGTTCGGACGTCCGAACCGAACATCCGAACCGAACTTTCGAACAACCGAACAGTTCGGTCATGTTCGGAGGCAGAAAAACCGTCTTTCCAGGACTGAAAACTAGGCTTCGATTTCGTTTTGGTTTTGGTTTCGATTTCGCTATTTTTGAATGTTCGGCCAAGTTCGGCCAAACCGAACTCGGCTGAACCGAACCATCGAACCCAAACTCGGGTTTTGAACCGAACATCTGAACCGCGTTCCGTTCGCCCATCCCTATCATTTAATGTTACACAAGATACGATGATTCAGGATAAGTCAGCAAGGGGGTGAGGGAAACAAGGAGCCAGGGAAAGCTTGATGGAAGAGGTGGGTTTTGAGGAGGGATTTGAAGATTTGGAGGGAGGAAGCCGAGCAAATGTGTTCAGTGAGGGAGTTCCAGGCATGAGGGGCTGCCCGGGAAAAGGGGCAGATGCATTTTGAGGAGCAGGGGAGCAGTGAGGAGGCATGGGTGGTGGCAGAGGAGGAGTGGAGCTCCCGGGCTGGAATGTAGCGGGAAATGAGTGCTGAGAGATAGTGGGGAGCAAGGCCATGAAGAGTCTTGTAGATAAAAACCAGGAGTTTGTGCAGAATGCGTTTAGAAAGAGGGAGCCCTGGAGAGAGGAGAGATGGGGCTGTACATGGTCAAAGCGGTGGTCAAAGTGGATGACCTTGGGAGCAGAGTTATGAACAGAAATGAGAGGAGCAAGATGAGAGCGAGGAAGGCTAGTGAGAAGGAGGTTGCAATAGTTGAGGTGAGAGATGAACAGAGTATAGACAAGGGTTTTAGCAGCAGAAAAAGTGAGGAAAGGATGGATCATAGCAATGTTGTGCAGAGAGAAGTGACAGGATTTGGCAACAGAATTGATATGAGGTTTAAAGGAGAGGGAGGAGTCAAAGATGACCCCTAGGCTACGTGCCTGAGGGACAGACTGGATGTTGACCCCAATTCTGATTGTGGGCTGCTGGGGAAATGGGTGTCATACTGCAGCCATGAAGGTTTGAGGAGGCTTCTGGGCTCCATGGGCTGGAAGTGGACTGGTGTCCAGAACTCATCCACAGGCCAGAGGTTCCCCACCGCTGAATTCTGAGCGTATAGTTAGAAAAGATATTTACGCTTGAGACTGAATGGAAAAAGCTTTTGATAGAAAGGAAAAGTTAGGGAAAAGCGAGTTAGAAGTTAACCTTTCTAAAACAGGCTTGCAAAATCCCAGCTGCCTAGAACAAAAATATTTCTGTTGCCCCTGGATTTTAAAAACTTCACAGACTGTGGGTGCAATCCAGCTTCAGTAGGATCTGGCTCTTCAGTAAAGCAGTTGGTTTAAATTAAAATTTATCTGGACTTCAGCAGCCAGCATGCATTCCCACTCATACAAGACAACGCGTGCTTGTCCATGTTTCTGTTTCATAGCAGTCTCGCCGCATTCTGGTGGCGATAATAACGAAAGGGGAAAATCCCGACATTCGCACAGACGTGTGAGCATTATAGTGCTTTTGGATATTCTTAAATCTCTCACGTTTCCATTAGAATTTTTTTTAAAGGTTTCTAACTTGGTAGTTTCAGAAAGTTGAAACTCCTGTGGAAGATTATTTATTTATTTTATCCATTTCTATTTCTATGCCGCCTTTCCTGCAGAGGCTCAGGACGGCTTACAATAATAAAAACAGTACAAAAAAGCCATTAAAATCAATCAATATCATTACAGCTACCCAGAATGAGGAATGCGGACTTTGCCATTGTTTCTAACTTAGATACAAATCTATTTCTAATATAGAAACTGGGAATGAATAAAGGCACAGTAGAGTTTTAGTCAAGCTTTTTTTTTCATGAACTTTATTTTGTAACATCTTGTTCTGCAAACTTGAAAAGGATTAATTGCCCTTGATATTTGGAAGGTGCTTTTATAAGCCGCTGTTCGTTAACATTTGCATGACCTTAACTAGAGCAGGATGGGAGGCAGTGATGACAGGAGAAATATGCCTCGCTGTGAAATAATACAAGACAACTTTAGAGTGCGATTGAAGCTGACATGTAGTATCAAGGCCTTATGAATTCTTCACTGATGCAGTTGCGGCACTTTTTGTGGGCTATGCCACTTGGCTAAAAACGTGCGAACGTTTCCTCTGTTGGCGCAGAATTGGCTGTGCTGGTGTAGTACAGTCTTTGAGGGGAAGGAGGACAGGATTTCATTCTCCGCAGAGCACCTGTATGAGAAAAAGGAAGAGACGAGCAAAGGTGGAAGAAATTTTGTGGTGGACGTTCATACAGTCATCTTATCCCCACACTGCTCAGCATTCACTAAGCAGAACATAATGAGTGTGATCACTGTGCTACAGCATGCCCTACATGGGGTTAATACCCAAAAGGTGGAATATATCTAGTCAATTACTCTGCAAGGATACGCGTATCATAAAAATACATCCGAGAAGTTGTAGGTGCAAGTGCTTAGTTTAGATACAGGGGAAAAGGGTTTTAAAAATACATGGTCTGATAATATGGAATTATTATTTTTTATTTATTTATTTATTAAAAATTTATACCCCCACCTCTTCTGCTCACAGCAGCTTGAGGTGGCTAACACCCAATTATGGCCCCATGAAATACTGTATCATTTTTAGATATTGTCTCTTTTATTATTATTATTCCTGAATTTCATTTAAAAAAAACAAACAACCTTTAGCAGGAGTGTGGAATTTGGACCCATATGTTAATTTTAACAGTTGCATGTGGAGTAGATTTTTTAATTCTTATTAAGTATTTATATAGTGCCAATAATGTACCTGGTACTGAACAATCACTGATTAGAGACAGGTCCCTGCCCCGAAGGGTGTACAATCTAGGATTGACGAGGGAGAGGAGACAAGGGGGAGGGGATCAAAGGGAGACACGGAAACATATTTGAGAAATTGTAGCTGCAGCTGCTTAGTTTAGATACTGGGAAAAAGAGGACTGAATGATAGGACAGTAGAAGGAGCATGTGCAGATGTGAGGAGCTAGGGAAACGTGATGGAAGAGTAGGTTTGTAAGAGGGATTTGAAGGTAGGATGTTCTTTCAAACTGAACTACCTAATTATTTCTCCTGGGTGTCAGATGCTTTGCTAATGCAAAATTAACGTCTTCTCAGATGCCACAACTACTTCTGGCTCTTTTTTAGACCAATGGAAGTTCAATTGTGTAGAAAATATTTGTATTGAAACTAGCATGGACTCCTGTAGGTTCTCTGAACATGACACAATGGGTCTGATCTCATGTGCTGCTGTGGGCTCCGCGCGGTTGTCTGCGGGGCATGGGATCGGCCCCAACGTTGAGAAAACCAGTTGAATGCAAATGTAACCGCAAGCATTTGCAGATACCAGTTATCATTTGGATATAGGACAGGTTCCCAAACTGTGGCCAGGACCCCATGTGGAGTCACATGGTCTGCTGCTGAGGCTTCCATCTCCATTGATATTTGATGTTCTTCCATGTCTTTGCTTTTTGGGATCATGTGATTCTCTTTAAGTGTCGGAATGGGGTCACACAAGCAAAATGCTAGGGAGTCACTGGTGTAGTGGATGCATCTGCCTTTTTTGTAGAAAAACTCCTACAATAAGGCCGAATTCTCTCCTCCATTCGTTGCCTTTGAAACCAACATGTCCACAGTTGGGAGCCGTAGAAGTGCGTACTGGGTCACAGCAATGGTCCATCCAACTCAGCGCCCTGTCTCGGACAGTGGCCACCCTTAGTCGCTTCAGAGAAATATCCAACAGGTCATAATGGCGTAATCCATTCTCTGCCATTCACTCTCCGTTCCTGACTGTCTGAGGTTACACCCCCTCTGCCAACTTGACTAGAAGCCATTTATAAACCTATCCCCTAAGAATTTAGCCAATCTTTTTAAAAAACCCAGTTATGCTAGTATTTGTCTTCAGGACATCCTTTGGCTACAAGTTAATGGTACATTGAGTAAAAAAGCACTTCATTTTATTTGTTTTAAATCTGCTGCCAGTGAATTTCATACAGTTTCCCATACTTCTCATACCTTCAAATCTCTCCTTAAAACTCACCTCTTTGGCTCTGCTCTGTCTGACTCTTTATCCTGCTGAGCCACTATTCCTATACCTATGATCTGTTTACCCTTATCCTTGCTACATGGTCCTGCCTGCTGTCATTCTCATTTTAACCAAGCCAAGTACGTGCACTTGAGACCTCGCATCTTCATGAATGTTAGACCCCTTGTCTCTCCCTCTGTTCCCCTTCCTAAGTCTCTCCCCCAGCTCCTGTCTCTCAGATTGTAAGCCCTAGGGGCAGGGACCTTGTCTATTTTATTACTTTGTAAAGTGCCAGGTACACTGCTGGCGCTATATAAATGTTTGTTAATAATAATAATAAATAATAATAACTTCTGGTAGAGAGAGTAAGTAACTGTTCCCCATGTACTTGCTCTGTACCACTTACAATTTTGTAAACTTCTGTTATATCCCCTCTGTCATCCCTTCTCCAAGCTTTTGCATAACAAGCTTTTTAACTCTGACACTAATATCCATGGTATATAAATACCGTTCCATAAATTAATATGTTTTGTGGGTTTTTTAGTTTGAGTATTTCCCCCCCCCAAATTTTAAATCGTTTATTGTAACTCTCCTATTTTATGGGCTTTTTTCTTACTCTGGGCTTTGAGTTTTGGTGTCAAAGGAAAATATCAAAGGCTTTCAGATCTGCCTCTTGCTCCCTGTTGAGGTTATTAATGAGCCAGACTAAAAACTGCTGACTAACATTATATGGGACATGCCGCTGGAGGTAGGAGAGCTTGCGCGCAGAACCAAGGCCGCAGTGTTCCTTTCAAGTGAAAAATATCATAAATGGATACACAGATAAAATGCAGCTACTGTTGCAAATGTGTTACTTCTGGAGAATATATCATGCACTGTGGAGTGTATTGCTTGTGTGTGAACAAACATAGAGTGTAGGGAAAAAGGCTTAGATAGAAATAGTGTTAATTAGAGCTCTGCAATGGGACCTACTGTGGATATGGGTCCCTGGGGCTTGTCTTAGGGCTGAATTGAAATTTTGGCCTGGATTCTGGTTTTGACAGATCCATCTGTTTTGATTGTTCCAGTGAAACGTGATACGATACGATCGGCATTTTCTTGCGACAGTTGGCACCATTCCACCTCCTAGAGCGCATGTGCGGAACGGTGGTGTCCTTACTGCGCATGCACAAAATGGCAGCTCAGCGCAGTGTGCCGCAACTTCGGTTGGAATTGCAGCGTGGATTAATTCCAATGGAGGAAAAATTCCATGAAGATGGTAGGGCTGTTTTGATTCAGCCCTAGCCTGCCTGTAGGATGAGGACATTTTTTCCTTTCTTGTGAGTGGAACCGGTGTCGTTACAAAGTTTGCTTCCTGCGGGCAAGCTAGGGGAGCAAAGCAGCCCCTCCTAAACCCAGTAGAAGAAACAGTGGATGATCAGCTTCTCCCACCCCTCTTCTCACAATGCAGTGGGCCTTTGGGATGGATGCAGGAGTATGGTTTTTACATGCTGGATCTGGTTGGGAGGGGTGGGACTAATGCGGGGGGCAGAACCCCCCGGCCCACGAAGACCTCTACAATCTGGGTCAGATTAACCATCTCACTGATTTCATCTGCAGTGCAGGGGGTCCATGTTGAGGGTCAGTCGGCCTGCATGTACCTGCCTATCTGCTTTACTTGGACACCATTACCATGGAGAGGTGGTAGGGCACCCCTTGGGAAAAATACCGCTGCCCCCCCCAAATACATTTCGTGTTTTCCCCCCCACTTTCTTTCTGAAGCATCAAAGTTGCCTGCAACTGGAGGGGGGCTGAATGGGCATTCAGATGTCCCTGGTTACTGTAATACTATGTTGGGTGCCTGGCTGGTTGGGTGCCATGCATGCTTTGGGGCTGACTGATCGCCATATTTGGGGTCAGGAAGAAGTTCCCCTTGGGACAGATGGGCAGTTGACTGAGGGTTTTTGTTTTGTTTTTGCCTTCCGCTGCAGTATTTATTTATTTATTTATTTATTCAATGATTTGTAGCCTGCACCCTCCAGCCTTACGGCAGCTTGGGACAGCTCACAAAACATTAAAAATAATTTAAAAACACATAGTATGTAGCGGGGTTAAAAAAACCCACAGTATAAGAACAACAATAAAAGAGGTAAAAAGCCACTGATAAAACCTCCACCCTCACTCCCCTTCCCCAAAGGCCTGGACAAACAGCCAGGTCTTACAGGCCTGACAAAAGGCCAACAAGCTGGGAGCTAGGCGAGCCTCCTCTGGGAGGGAGTTCCACAGCCGTGGCAGGGCAAGCTCGCCTGCAGTGAGTCCTTGCCGGATTGGGACCCGCAGTCACACACATCTCGCTCTGAGGATTAGCTCAAAGTGTCTTTATTCTCCTCTCAGGCCCTTTTTACACGAGACGTTCCCATGCACGGACACCCATCGTCCACGTGGGGGAGCAACTTGTGTAACTGCGGAGGTGTGCGGATGTGCGCTCCCGCAACCTACGCACACACCCCCCCCGCACGCACGGAGTAACAGGCGAAAACCCAGGTGGCTCTGTGAGTGGGGATGGGTGTGTGCCCGTCTGCGCCCACCCCTGCAGTGACGTACACACAGACTACCCCCACCCCCCAGCGGCGGTCCCGTGTAAAACAGGCCTCAGTCTCATATACAGTGTCCCTCACACAGTTATCTCCAGTGTCTCTGTTCAGCTGTTGTCTGGGTTTTCTGGGTCAGGCACCCCAGCAGATCCCCTTAGCCCAAGCATTGCCCTCTGGGTTTACCCCTCTCTCAGCAGGTGCCTTGCAGCAGGCCTGCTGCTCATGTTCCTCCTCCTCTTGTCTCCCCCAGCTCTGAGCTAGACTAATGCTTTTCTTTCTTGGGCTGGCTACCGCCGTGCCCTAACCCAGCTGCCTTCTAATTTGCCTGTGCTAACTGTTCTTAAAGGGACCTTGGCCTGCAAGGACTCTGTCCTGGTGTAATGACCTTTGAAGTCCCTTCCAGATCTGTGACTATATCTTCCAGCCTTGCACTTCTTGCCCTCCCCATTTCCACACCATGGGCGAATTCACACATAAACGCTTCTCGAATCCAATGTCAGTGGGGTCCCAGAAGCTGTATAATGAGCCCCAGACCGCTGTTGCTTGTGAGCGAGGCAATCCGAGTTCCAACCCCGCTTTAAACTCGGATCTGATGATGAGATCTGATCTAATTGTCAGCTCCGAGTTTAAAGCGGGTCTGGAACTCAAATTGCCTCACTCACATGCGACAGCGGTTATACAGCTTCCGGGGCCCCGCAGACATCAGATTCTAGCAGTGTTACCTGCGAGTCCACCCACTGACTCAGCATTGAGACTATTTGTACGAGGAAGGGCTGCTCCTGCGAGAAAGGACTGGCGGATGCTCTTATTTTAATCTCTGCTGGTAGATTCACAGGGTTTGGGGGAGAAATGTGCACTCAGAATTGAGAGGCAGGGCCTGACCCAAACCCCATATAAATACATGCATCTTTTTCTATGGGATGAAATTAAGGGTTTTAACCTGTCTGATTTTCACCTTGGGGCCTTTGTTGACATATGACTTAGATGCCAAGAATCTATAATTTTTTCTTGTGGAGCATCTGGTTTATAGAAAGCTATAGCGCTGTGGGATTTCCATTCTATGGAATTGTAAGGTACCTGGTCTTTGGGGTTCTATGGGATTGTGGGACTTCTGTTTGAAAATGAGGAAGTCTTTTTTTTTTTTTTTTTTTTTAAATAAATAAATTAAAAGAGCAGCCTCAGTGGTAGGTTTTCTTTCTTGGGACCTGTGGCAACCCTAGGTGAAATCCTGGCTCCATTGAAATCAATAGCAGAACTCGCGTTGACTTCCATGTGGTCAGAGTCTCAACCATGATCAGTTTATGCTGGATTTATTAGATCAACAAACAAAAATGTTTGTGGGTTTAGCTTGATTGGTGCTGGAAATGTGGTTTATAATATGAAGATTACGGGGTATTGGTAAGCTCCCTGTTCCTGTAACACTCCAATCTGGATGCCTTTTGAGAGAACTTTAAGTACTGTATTACATATGGCTAACTACACTGGAAAATATTTTATTTATGTTTTCAGTGTTGTCGTATCTGGTGAATCATCTTTCCAGAAAAATGGCTTTCTATTTAAACGGGAGTACGGCTGTCTGTTTATTAAGCGACTTTAATGAGTTTAAACCGTTGGCTCTGTCTGTTCTCAATTACAACCTCGGCCAGTCGGTGATCAGCCTACTGAAGCCCTGATCAGGTTGGAGGCAAGTCCTGATGCAGCTCAGGAAATGGAGATAGTGCCATTTGGCGCTTCTCTTCGTCCTCTGGAAGGAGGGGAACCACTACAGAAAGGTACAAATAGCCTCTTGACAGAACTGCAGGATCGGGACACTAGAGCCATCCTCCTCCCCGAGCTACAGCCCACACCTAGTTGAAGTTTGCGTCAATCTTCCCCATTATGCTGCAGACTGTGTTCTTGGAACATTGCTGGGTGGAGATCTAAAGTTTGCGACCCTCAGGTTGTCTCTTTTCTCTGTCAATTTGAGATTATAGTGTTCCAAGAGACTTGGGTGAGGTCCCCTATGGCCTTTGAGGGTTATCGTGTGATTGAAATCTGTGCTGCCCCTTCTTCTTGTAAGGGTCAGCCAAGTGGAGGTATAGCCTGCCTATTGTCTACCAAACTAAAAGTGGGGATAAAAAATGCCGACTATTTGCCTCCTATTGCCTTGAGTGTTGAGATTTGTGGTGAATGTCTCTTGCTAGCCATCATAGCAGTCTATATTCCTTCTATAAATGCGAGGTCCTTCCTAGGCTGTTTCTGGCCAAACTTCGGGAAATTTCCGAGTGAACAAATGAATCAATCTAAGGCAAAACATTTTTTGCTTGCAGGCGATTTTAATGCCAGACTGGTTGGAAATAATGATGCGCTCGGTAGTTATTCGGCAATTGCAGGAAGATCAAACCCGACCCCGTTGTTGCAAAGACAAGCCAAAGACAAGAAAACAAATAGTTCTGGTTTGGCTCTGGCTGAACTTCTGGTGGATCATAATCTCTTCCCATTAAATGGTTCCTCTATTGGGGATGATGATGGGGGATTTACCTGCCTTTCTAGTGCAGGAGCTAGTACAGTTGACTGTTATAGTCTCCCCGGGGGCTTCTTCATCTGGCAGAGAGCTTTCAGATTGGGGGGTGTTATTCTAGTGATCATCTCCCCTTAACAGTTCAGTTTGATAACCAGGAAAGGGGATGATGACAGACTGGGAGAGGCTCTCAGACAGGGCCAGGGTGGCTCTTTGATGTGGGACAAAAGCTACTGTAAGACCACTTGGTCTAATGAAATAGCAGGACAGCTCGTATCTCTCTGCCAGCCTATTTCTTGTGCTGAATTACTTCACTCTGGGAAAGCCTCGGGGGGATGATAAGTGTAACCAATATGTTTACCTCATAGAATTCTTTAAGGGCTACCTTGCTGAATGCCCCGCAGCTAAGGGTAATCAAAAAAAACAACAGAGTCCGCCATGGCATGATCGGGAATGTCGGTCCATGAAATGAACATTTTGAAAAAGATGTATTTTGAGTATAGGGATGGGAGGAGGCCAGATTTTGTGAAGGATTTTCCACAAATGAAAAAACAGTATAAGACCCCGATAAATTTTTTTAAAAAGACAGTACGAACTAGAGCAGTGGAAGATTCTCCATTTGGCAGCCCTTCAGGATATTTATTTTATTTATTAATTAAATTTTTACCCCGCCCCTCCTAAAAACAGCTTGGGGCGGCTTACAGCAATAAAAACAATACATAAAAAATATATCTAAAACCAATTAAAACATATCAAATACAGTTCAAGGTATTAAAAGAGGGCCTGGGAACTAAATAAAACAATAAATCAATGAATAGGGTAGGGGAGATAAAACCCTCTAACCCCCCTCCCCCCCTCCCCAAAGGCCTGGGCGAACAGCCAGGTTTTACAACTTCGCCGGAATGTCAGAAGGCTTGGGGCCAGGCGAGCGTCCTCCGGGAGGGAGTTCCAAGGGCGCGGCGCGGCCACCAAGAATGCCTCTCCATTGTGGCCCCCTGCTTAAAACGGGGGACCTCCAAGAAGGCACCCCCAGCAGACCGAAGGAGCCGCTCTGGGGTGTGGAGGCCGAGGCGGTCCCTGAGGTACGAGCGGCCCAGACCGTGAAGGGCCTTACAGATGAACACCAAAACCTTGAACCTGGCTTGGCTCGCTATTGGCAACCAGTGCAGAGTCCGGAGCACAGGTGTTATGTGCTCCCGACGACCTGTCCCCGAAAGGAGGCGGGCCGCTGCATTCTGCACTAGCTGCAGCCTCCGAACCAGGAACAAGGGAAGCCCCACGTAGAGCACGTTGCAGTAGTCCAGCCTTGAGGTGCCGAAGGCATGGATGAGGGAGACCAGGTCCGGGCCGGAGACGAACGGACACGGCCTCCGCACCAGATGCAACTGGCGGAAAGCAGCCTTTGCGACTGCCTCCACCTGCTGCTCCAGGCGGAGATCCGCGTCCAATATCACTCCCAGACTCCGGACCTGCTGAGCTATAGGAGGGCGAACCCCCCCCAATCAGGGGGGCCACTACCTCCCTCACTCTCAAGGATGATTCAAGGACTTTTTGGACGATTCTAAATGGTTCCCTTTCAGGTAATAGGATATCCTCGGGCAGTTTGATTCCAAGTGATAAATGGGAGCAGTTCTTAACTGTAATCAGGAACTACTCGTGCCCTTTCAAATTTAAGAGACCCCGGCCTGGCCCCCGGTTAACGCTGAGGAAGTGAGCAATTTAATTGGGACCTTGAAGGCTCACAAGGCCCCAGGATACGATTACATCCCCGTTGATTTCCTGAGAGTGTAGAGGGATTGGTAGGTGCCCTTCCTGGCAGCTTTTTTCTCTTGGGTAAATGAATTTGGACAAATTCCCAAAGAGTGGCTGGTTGCAGTAGTCGTTCCAATATACAAAAAGGGTTCAAGAGATGACACCGCGAATTATCGCCCCATTAGCCTGCTCAGCATAATTGGAAAATTATATACCAAGCTGCTGGCGGAAAGGTTTAATGAATGGCTCCTTAGGGAGGAAATTTTGTATTTAGAGCAAGCAGGGTTCCAGAGAGGCCGCTCTACCATTGATCATGTTTTAATCTTGGCACACTTGGCGGATAAATATATAGCCAAAACCAAGAAATTATTTGCGGCTTTCATTGATCTGAAAGCCGCTTTTGATTCGGTAGACAGATCACGTCTATGGGAAAAACTAGAAGCATCTTCAATCGATCGGAGGTTATTTTTTCTCATCAGGTCCTTGCATACTAATAACATTATGCCCTCCCCCCTCATCCTTCCTCTCCTATTTGTTAATAATAATAATAATAATAATAATAATCTTGATCCACATAATTATTATTATTATTATTAACAAACATTTATATAGTGCCAGCAGTGTACCTGGCACTTTACAAAGTAATAAAATAGACACGGTCCCTGCCCCTAGAGCTTACAGTCTGAGAGACAGGAGCTGGGGGAGAGACATAGGAAGGGGAACAGAGGGAGAGACAAGGGGACTAACATTCATGAAGATGCGAGGTCTCAAGTGCACGTACTTGGCTTGGTTATGATGAGAATGACAGCAGGCAGGTTCATGTGACAAGGATAAGGGTAAACAGACTGTAGGTATAGGAATAGTGGCTCAGCAGGATAAAGAGTCAGACAGAGCAGAGCAAAAGAGGTGAGTTTTAAGGAGAGATTTGAAGGTATGAAGGGAGGGGGCAAGGCGGATGTGGACAGGGAGGGAGTTCCAGGCATGGGGGACTCAAGATAAACAATAGCATGGGGGAACTGTCCAGGGAAATCCCGGTCTCCGTAGGTGTAAGACAGGGGTGTACTCTGGCTCCAAGCTTGTTTAACTTCTTTTTAAATGACCTTATTTCCAGAGTTTCTGGGCAGGAATTTTTACCACCACGTCTGGCAGATCAGGCAGTAGGTGCTCTACTTTATGCAGACGATGCGGTAATACTGTCTCAAACAAAAATAGGCCTAGAAAAACAGCTAAAAGAAGTACTTGGATTTTGTTCTACGAACAAGTTGCAAATAAATTACGCTAAGACCAAAATTATGATCTTTGGGAGGAGCAGGAAAATATGGAAGTGGAAAATTGGGAACGAAACTATTGACCAAGTCAAGCAGTTTAAGTATCTCGGAATTATGCTGGAGAAGTCAGGAAAATGGTCAATTCAGGTGATGCAGTCACTAAATCTTGCTAGGGGTACTGGTTTGGCCATTATAAGTTACTACTTAACTAAAGGAGCGGGAAGTGAGGTAATGGCTCTTAAGGTCCTGGAAGCCAAGGCAGCTGCACAATTATTTTATGGCGCTGCAGTATGGGCCACCCCCGGTACAGGAGGGCTTGACAGGGTTCAATCAGTCCTCCTGAGGAAATTGCTCCACCTCCCAGTTGGAATAACTTCGGCAGCCATCAGGGTCGAGATGGGAAGTCTTAGCTGGGATGATAAAGCCTTAAAGTAGGTCCTGTTTCTGTGGCTGCGGGCTGTGGCATTTCCACAATCTGGCTTGTTCCCGGCTTTTGCCAAAGACAACTTCGAGAGCATTTGGCTCAATTCGAGAAGGAATAATATAGCGGACCTAGGCCTGTCTATAGATTATTTATGGGGCAAGGGTCTTAGGACAGCGAGAAAAGAGATTTCTGGCAGGGTGGACGATATCTCTCGTCAAAAGGACATTGCAAGAATCAGGGCTTCTACAGCATTGGGACATTATCTAAATTTGATCTCCAATTTCCTGAAACTGGCCAAATACTGGCATTACAACATTCATCCTAATTTTGGAAGGAAACTGCTGCTGGCCCGCCTAAATATGCTCCCCTTCAAGATTTTGGAGGGTCGCATTGAGGGGATATCATTTGCCCTTTTGATTTACTGCAAGTAGATCACGTCTTGTTAGACTGTGGCTTGTATCACAAACTTAGGAAGCAGTTGTTAGGTTCTTTTGTAATTAGATATCCTGGGAGGACGAATTCCGAGCTCGCCCAAATCCTGCTGTCGGATCAGTCCGCTGAAGTTGCTCGGGCTGTGGCACATTTTTCTGTATAAGGCTTTTGCTATTCGTGAGCGTTTCTTGAACTTTCAATCATATGATGAGCAAGGTCAGACAGCTGCAAATATGCATTAGTTGCCATTACTCAGAACCATCGCTAGGACATGATAATGTTGTTTGGTCGGATTTTGGTCCGTACCTATTATATTTGATTATTGCTGTTTATTATAGTTGGTCTGATGGAGGCAATGGCAAATCAGCCACGCCTGGTTATGTATGTTTTATAAACCAATAAAATCATTCATTCATCCATTCAAAATTTTTGTGGGTTTAGCTTGATTGGTGCTGGAAATGTGGTTTATAATATGAAGATTACGGGGTATTGGTAAGCTCCCTGTTCCTGTAACACTCCAATCTGGATGCCTTTTGAGAGAACTTTAAGTACTGTATTACATATGGCTAACTACACTGGAAAATATTTTATTTATGTTTTCAGTGTTGTTGTATCTGGTGAATCATCTTTCCAGAAAAATGGCTTCCTATTTGAACGGGAGTACGGCTGTCTGTTTATTAAGCGACTTTAATGAGTTTAAACCGTTGGCTCTGTCTGTTGGCACTTCTCTACCCTGATTACTAAAAGTTTAACTAAAGATCAACCCGGGAATCATAGGATAGCTGATTGCGGAGATGCTTTAATCTATAGCGAGCCGATATTAATTAGGTAGCAGAAGGCACTTCGCATTAAAGCGGAAAGCTACACGAATGGGTCTATTTAACAAGCTTGCAGAGACATAATTAAGGAATAGACACATAGCATGCACACTTCATGAGCATGTGGTGTGCTGCAGCCAGGCTGTTGGGTAGGTTGTTTGCAGAGGGCTTAATGAAACTTTCGATCTGTACCAGAGACACACAACAAGGAATTAAGATGTTAGTTGTTAATTTCCTGGACATTTTTCCGTATTCATGGTCGCTCAATTTCACCACTTTCTACTGTCTCTCTTCACTACTGTCCCAAGACTTCACGAACAGCAATACTCACCCATTTAACTGGTGTGAAGCTTAAAGAGCAGAAACCTGAAGAAGGGGTGAGCCATGGCTCAAGTGGCAGAGCGCCTGCTTGGCATGTACAAGGTCTTAAGTTCAATCCCTGGCATCTCCGATTCAGGGTCTCTGGTTGCATGCCTGGGTGAGACCTCTGCCAGGGATCTTGGAGGGTCTCAGGTAGCATGTCTGGTTGAAACCTTTGTCAGAGACCCTGGTGCGCCAGATTTGAAATCCTGCTATTGTGACAAAACTGGGCTAAGATGGACCATTGGTCTGACTCTGTTAGGTAGCTCCTTATATCCATAAGAAGGTAAAGAGAGCTAGCTGTAGGGAGCACTCTGAGAATCTATATATTAGAAGAGAACAGGTAGCTTGAAGGGACCATGGAAGATGTTTATGGCCAGAGAAGGGAGTAGGTTCTCAGGGTGGGGCAGGGCTATGAAGAGGGGGAGATACAGGAAATAAAAATACAGTGTTACTATTAAAAACTGTTTGGTAATATAAAACATGATTTTTTTCTAGCAATTTTGGCCGCTCTACCTAGAAAGACAAAAGGTGGAAAATTTCCTGGAAAAATAGACATTGATCATTTCCTGAAAAAAAATTTCTGAGGGAAATTTTCCAACTCGCATCTCTATGTAAGGGTCTGTGTAAGGTGAAGAGAAGGGAAGAGGGGCACGGTGCCCCTGTGTATTGTAAGCCCCACATAGGGCATGCAGCCTAAGGGTGGGGAGCAGTTGGGCCTTCTGAGGATGGCGTCATCTCCAGAATGCCACCCCCCTGTCCACTGGGCAAGCCAGCATGGCCTACGGAGCAGCTTTAAGTATATAAGAAGTGCCAGACTGGGTTAGACCAATGGTCCGTCGACACCCATCACTCACCCATGGAGCCATATGGAAAAACAGAGGAGGCTCCATGGGTGGTGGTGGTGGGAGGTTGGTGTGCCGGTGTGCGCCCACTAGAACCTCCTGCCCAACCAGCGCACACCGACACCACCTCCCCCCATGCCGCGGCCCGTGTAAAAAGGGCCAGTGTGTCTGGCACTGTATAATCACAGTTAGAGACAGGTTCCTGCCTTAATTGGCTACCAGACTAGGATGGACAAGAGGAGGGGAACATAGGGAGAGACAGGGATACATTCATAAAGTTGAAAACAGGCAGTTGCACGTACTTGGTTTAATTACAAGGGAAGGGTGGAATCCCGAAGGATAAGAAGTGCAATCTTAATTGAGGAGCTAGGTAGAGGTAGGTTTTTGTGAGGGTCTTGAAAGCTGGGCGGGAAGGAGCAGAGAGAATGTGGTCCGGGTGGGAGCCCCAGGCCTAGGCAGCGGCATGAGAAAAGAGGTGGAGACAGTGTGATGTAGTCAAGTGGGTGAGGTGCTGGACTTGGACACAGGAAATCAGGGTTTGAATCTCACCCTAGCCAGTAAACTCACTGGGTGGCCTTGGGCAAATTGTAACTTCTCAGCCTCAGTTCCCCATCTGTAAAATGGGAGTGTGTATGTGTGTGTGTGTGTCCTTCCCTGTGTGTTCCCCTCATCCTTGTCCATCTCAGATTGTTAAGCCCACTGGGCAGGGACCTGTCTCTAAAAATCTATGACTGTAAAGCACTGCATACGCCTGGTAGCACAATAGAAATGATAAGTACTAGAAGTTTAGGGAGCAGAGGATTCTGGGGCAGACGTGCAGAGGAGGAGTGGTGTTGCTGAGTAACCTGGTAGTGGGAATTTTATCTAAGATTCCTTACTCTAGACAAGGCCACAGATGACAGTTGGGTTCCCCTTTGTCAGTGGCCATAATGTATATTATTTATTTATTGACATTTTTGTCTCGTTCATTCCCTTGAGGCTCAAAGCAGACTGCAGTTTATAAACATATGCAAGATGCACACAATAAACCCATATTAAAATACTCCAATAGAACCAAATAAAAAACAGATAAAATCCCCATACCCCACAACAAACCAACCCTACCCATGCCTGCCAAATGCCAAGCCAAACCAGAAGGTCTTTCATCGCCTCCAGAAGATGAGCAGGCTCGTGCTGAGATGAACCCCCGAGGGAAGGGCGTTACTGAGAATGCTTCTCTGTGTACTCTCGTGGAAACCTGGCAGGGAGATAGTGCCTGCAAAGAGGGCACTCCCTGCTGGCCTCGGAGGCCGCGATGGGACATGGAGGGAAGAGGCAGCCTTTCAGAAGGGTTTGAGATGACCTGGAGGAACATGGGTGAATCTTTTTCATCACGGAGTTCAACAAAAATACCAAATATCCTCGGGTCACTTATGATCACGGATGTTAGAGGGCAGCACATAGATACATCAGGGACAGACTTAATGTAAAACCAGCGGTAGATGGGAGTTACACGCTCATATCCGAAGGTAGAATTCATTTCCCAGGTGGTGCCATAAGACTCTTAAAATCTTATAATGCATTTTAGCTTAAGGTTTTGTTCAGATGTGACAATTTCACGTGTGTGTGATGTTCTGTATAGTCGGTGCTTGGTAGCATCTTAGCCCTGAGTACTGCTTGCTTGCTTGAGCATTTAGCCTGAGACTGTAATCCTGAGTTCTTGGAGAGCATGTCCCTGGCAGAGAACCAGGAAGTCTCTCTCTCTCGCTCTCCTGCCTCTTTCCTGTTTCCTGCCACCATAGTTGGATAATCCTTCAGTACTGGGCACATGATACAGCTTGGTCCATGGCCTTGGCAAGATCCTCTGTGGTACAGGGTTCTGCTGAAGCCAAAAGACCAATAGATGTTCCATAGTCCGTGTTTCTCCACAGTTCCAAATGTCTGATCCTATGTATAGTCCCACTCCCTCATATAGTCCCTTGATCTACCAGTCCTTGTTCAAAGACTATTTAAACTCCCCCATGTTGACCAGCCCTGCTCTGCCTCCTGCTAGAAGGTGTTTAGCAATGTCTCTGTTTTTACATCACTTTGTGAATCCACAACTAGGAAGGATTTGTTGGCTTCCTGAAGGAGAGGCACCCTCCATCCCACATCACTTTTGTCTGCTCACAGACTGCTGTGCAGTAATTGGAGACATACGGTGGGACTTAACATGCTATATCCTGATAAGGCTAAATCAGGGGTGGGAGCCGTTTCTCTCCCGTGGGATGCTTTGAAACAGCACAAGCTCCGAGGGTTGCATAGTAGTTGGAGACGAGGGTCAGGGGCGTAGCTAGGGTGGAATGGGCCCCAGGCCAAGAAGTCAAGATGGGCCCCCCTCTTTGTGTCTCACCGGCGGGCCTGGGGGCGCTGCTATCAAACACACAAGACACCCAAAATGCAGCCAGCCTATTAAGCGCATTATGCCATACAAAGAAACCTATATATAACCAGTTCAGTTGTGGCCCCATGATCAATTCACGCTGCCCCCACCCCATAACCAGTTCATTTGTGCCCCTACCCCCATGTAATCAATTCATGCTGCCCCCACCCATAACCAGTTCATTTGCACCCCCGGGGCAGCATGAATTGATTATATGGGGGGCACAAATGAACTAGTTATGGGGTGCGGGTTTAAAGACAGTATTCCTGTTAGCAATAACTTCATTAAGAAGAGTTAGTGAAATAGCAGCCATAATAATGTCTGAACCATATTTGCAGATTTTCCAAGATAGAATAGATATTGCTTTAAATCCTAAATTCCGACCTAAGATAGTATAAGTAAGACAGTTGTGAGAATGTGGTCCTTTTTACATGGGCCTCTCCCACCCATGAACACGCAGATTTCTGCATGTTCATGAGTGAGGGAGCCCTGTGTGAACAATGCAGTGGTTGCGGTGAGTAGGGGTGCATGCGCCTGCCTAACACACATCCCCACTTGTCCCCATGCACGGAGCAACTGGGGAAAATGGCGGTTGCTCCATGGGTGCGGATGAGTGGAGGGTGAGGGGGGATGCATGTGCGGCCATGTGCACGCCCTGCCCATGCACCAGCACACCCACAGACCCCCCCCCACCCGGTGAAGCCGTGTAAAAGGGGCCTGTGAGGAGCCACTCGAAGAACAGTAAGTTGCTGCCTTGTAAACAAGGTTCTTCGAGATGTGTCATAACATTCTCACAACACCCACCCTTCCAGCCCCGCATGGAATTTTCTTACATTCCTAGAAAGGGTTGGAAGGAACTGTCATTCTGAGGGGGAGAGGGCTTTTTATACTAGAGGAGCTCTTGACCATCACGTGGTCTATTATTTGAATATGATGAGCATACACAACCCAGTTGTGAGACTGTTCGGAACCATCTTGAAGAACCTTCTTTACAAGGCAACAACCTTCTGATCACTCACGTGTGGAGGAGTTTGTTTACAAACAGCTTTATCTCCCAGTCTAGCATGCAGAGGCAGGTGAGAGATGGGGACCCCCCCCATGATGTGGGGGTGCCCTGCACCCAGGCCTCCTCCAGCCCAGCCCAGGTGCGGGGCTTCCCCCTCGGGGCCAAGCAGCAGCCCCAGGGACCTAACGCCCCCCAGCTTTATGCCGGGTTCGCTCAATGGATGCTAGGCGCCTGGCGAGGGTGCTTAATTGATTCACTCAAGGAAAGGATGCCCCAGATCATAGATTTGTGCCAAGGATCCATCCCCTATCCTTGAGTGCATGCCCTCATCTCTGCTCGCTTCCCCTGAGCTCAGTTTTTCAGTGGTTTAGAGGCAGGAACTGGATCCAAGGCCAGGAACTGGAAAGGGGCTACATTAAATCTTGCCTGTTATTGGGGCAACACCTGTTCTTGGGGGATCGGGTCCAGCCTCCTCTGGTCACTCAGGTTAGCAGCCTTGGGGTGCTCCTGGATCCCTTTCTGCACCTGGAACATCATGTTGTGGCGGTGGCCAGGAGCGATTTCCACCAACTTCTGGTGAGGAGACTTTGACCGTCTCTATCTAATGTGGACCTGGCCACTGTCACCCAGGCTTCTGTAACTTTAAGGCTAGACTACTACAGTGCGTTCCTGGTGGGGCTGCCCTTGAAGACTCTTCAGAGACTGCAGGTAGTGCGAACACGGCAGCTTGTCTTCTGGTGGGGGTGGGCTTCCAGGAGCACATTACAGCCGTACTCCAGTGTTTGCACTGACTGCCAGTAGCGTTCCGGGCACAAGTCAAAGTGCTGGTTTTGACCTATCAAGCCTTTAACGGTTTGGGTCCTTCATTTAGGGTTGGGACTCTGGGCAAAATTTCAGTTTCGGTTACTTTCGGTTTTGGTTCTCGTGTATTTTGGTTCTTTTTCGGTATCGGTTGTATCGGATCTTTTGTATTGATTTTTTGTATCGGATTTTTAACATTGCCGTTTTTCAATGGGGGACAAACCGCAGTGTTAAAAATTTGATACAAAAATCAATGCAAAAGATCCGATAGAACCGATACCGAAAAAGAACCAAAATTTCGGATTAATCCGAAATAGCCATTTTCGTGTACTTCCAGTTTTATCCAAAACCGAAATTCCGATTCCTACTGCATATCTATGAGACCACCTTCCCCCCTGTGTCCCGGTACGTTTCCTCAGGTCAGCCAGAAGTGCCCTCTTGCAAATACCATCACTGCAGCAGGTCTGGACAACTCGGGCACACAGAAAGGCTTTCTCGATGGCTGCCCCACAGCTCTGGAACGCCCTTCACCTAGAGGTGACGTGAGACCTTTTTACTTGGCCAGGCTTTTAACAGGTGGGGATAGAGTTTGGAGGGTGGAGTGAGATGGTTTTAATGGGATTTTATTTGGTTTTACTGATATTTTTTTTTATTTTTTTTTTATTTTAAGCTGGCCTGAGCCCACGGGAAGGGGCAGGATACAAATCAAAATAAACAAACAAATAAAAAATAAATAAGACACTAAAGTCAGGGAAACATTTGTACCCCTGCTTTTTGGGTTTGGGGGGGGGGGAGGGTTGAAGTGCGAAAGGGCATGTCTAGTCCAAAACAATTCACTTGAAAACTTAGGTTTAACAATCGTGCTAACTCCGACACATTTATTTTTCATAACATGTAAAGGATTTATTTATTTTGTTTTGATTTGATTTGTATCCCACCCTATCTGCAAAGGCTCGGGCTGGCTCACAACTGCATAAAAACAATACAAGTATAAAATAAACAATTAAAACCCCATAGCACTAAAAACGCCCCATCACCCTCCCCGCTGCTGTTAGTCTCTCTGCACCATGGAGTCAGTGCAGAACCGCTCAGCATTATGGGGTACTTAGCATCAGCCAAAGCAGTGGGGGAGGGGGTAACTTTTCAAGCCGAGGAGAGAACGTGGGAAGTGGAATGACTGTCTCATGTAAGAAACTTAGGTGGTCGGAAAAAGGACTTGTGGGAACGCAGCCTCAGGCGGAGCGCTCTGGTTGGGATTTTAAGCATTGGCTTCCCTTTGCTTCCCATGGACATTTGACCGTTTAACAGCGGCAAGGTCCGACTGGTGCCGAGTGTCTTTGCAGATCCCACCCTTTATTATCCCAGCATGGCTGATCCAGATGACCCTTTCCTGTTTGATTGTTTTCACCTTCAAAGTTAAATGTCTCGCTCTGCGTTTTTGGGATCTTGGCAAGCTTGATTTGCTGCTCTTTGAACTGGGTTATGACCAGCTCTGGAACAGGCCGGGCCATTAGCAGACAGATGGCAGCAGGGCCATACGTAGTGGCAGCTTGCTCAGTCTGTATGGCAGCTGTAAAGTCCAGCTGTTCAGGAGGCTGCAAAACAACCTGTTTAAAGGGCTCTGGCGGAGACAGAATGTCATTGAAGCAGGCGAGGAAGGTGCTTCTGGGAGAAAAATGGTACAAGCAAAAGGGATGTAATATTTAGGGCTGCCAGATGCCCTGTATTTTAAGGGAACGTCCTTAATTTCAGAACTCTACAGTTCCAAAGAACAGAATGGAACACATCCTTTAGTTACACAACAGCTGTCCCTAATCCTGAACCCCACAGCTCCATGGAACATAATGGACATCCCTCCTTTCAGAATCACGTCGCTCCAAAATATCCCTTACTTTTGATTTGGCATCTCTAATAATAATGTGTAGCAGGTTGGGCATGGGTCCTTTCAGGAACACTGGCCATATAACCTTGCCTCTGCCTTCCCTGCCCCCCCCTCCCTCTCAGGGACTATAAGAACTGAATTGGACCTGGGGAGGCTCTGGCAGTTGGTACCTGACTCTGACAGAGAGCAGCATCCCAGCATAGCTGGCTGTTCACTGGGAGCTCTCCAAGGTACTGATGGGGAGCCGGCTAGGGCAGAAGGATCAAAGGTACGAATCACCTGAATTTATGTGCTCACTAGTGTTGAATAAAGAAGCAAGAATCCATGAGAATTGTCAGAGATGGGGCTTTTTGGCTGAGCTTGCCCTGCTTCCATGGTCCAGGGGAGCAAGGTCATCCTCTCACATGCTCCCTCTTGCTAGTAAAAACTTACTTTGTCTCTATTCTTTTACAGAAAGGGAGAAGAGGGAATCACAGGGCTGGATCATGTTATTGAAACTTAGGCGCTGCCCTCTTAAATCAGGGGCATATCTAGGGTGGAATGGGTCCCTGGCCAAGAAGTCAAGATGGGCTCCCCTCTTTGTGTCTCACCAGCAGGCCTGGGGGCGCTGCTATCAAACACACAAGACACCCAAAATGCAGCCAGCCTATTAAGTGCATTATGCCATACAAAGAAACATATATATAAATCACACAAATAATTGGCATATAGTTCCCAAATGATTAGTATTAATAGTAAATATTTATATAGTGCCTGGACTGTACCTGGGACTGAACAATCATTAGAGACAGGTGCTTGCCTTGAAGGGGTTTGAAGACTAGGAGAGACACGGGAGAGAAGAATATAGGGTGTTTTCAGACCAGCAAGTCAGTGGAGGGAGGGGTGGGTGGGTCTGTAGCCGCGGTGTGGCTCTGCCACCGAGCACCCCTGCACGTGGACTGCATGGGGAGTGTTCAAATGGGCAGCTTCCAATGTGGCTACCCTGGTCACGGAGACAGCTGCCATACATTTGGCCTGCATCGCATGGTGCACTCTGGAATTCCTGGAAATGCTCTTTGAGTGGCGGAGAGTGCGTGCTCCATGGCTCACGGGAGCATGCATGCAGATGCTCCACCTTCCGATGGGCGGTCGGATTCATGACTCATGGGTTAGCATCTCGTCCAAAAAACATCCATAGAGACAGGGATCCATTCACGATGTTGAGAAGTCGCAGGTGCATGTGCGGAGCTTTGTTACAGGGAGAAAGGGCCATGAAGGCTAGGACGGTAGAGGGAGCATTAGCGAGCAGTCTGTGGGTGACAAGCTAGGGAAAGCTTGACGTAAGAGAGAGGTTTTGAAGAGGGCTTTGAGGGAAGGGACAGAGCATAAGAACATAAGAAGTGCGATACTGGGTTAGACCAATGATCCATCGAGCCCAGCATCCTCCTGTCTCTGACAGTGGCCAATTCTTGGTCATTTTGGTTAAGAAGTACCCAATGGTTAATAATGAATCCATTCCTTTCTGTTTACACCCAGCTCCTGACAGTCAACGCCACGAGGCTACATCCCCCAACCTCCTTGGCTAATAACCATTAATGGATCTATCCTCCAAGATCTTATCCAGTTCTTGTTTGAACCAAGCCATGCTTCTGGCCTTGACCGCATCCTTTGGCGACAAGTTCCACATGTTAATCGTGCGTTGAGTGAAAAAATACTTTATTTTATTTTTTTAAATCTGCTGCCAGTTAGTTTCCTGGAATGTCCCCTAGTTGTAGTACTATTTGAGAGGGTAAATAACAACTCCCTATTTACTCATTCCATGCCACTCAAGATTTTATAAACTTGTATCATATCCCGTCTCAGTCATCTCTTCTCCATGGTGAAGAGCTGTAACCTTTCGAGCCTCTCCTTGTTCAGAAGCTGTTCCATACCCTTGATCATTTTTGTTGCTCTTCCCTGTATTGTTTTCATTTCCAATATATCTTTTTTTGAGATGTGGCGACCGTAACAGCATACAATATTTAATGTGCGGTTGCAGCACAGATTCATGTAGCAGCATTATGATATTTTTCTGTTTTATTCTCTATCCCAGTAGTGGGGAACCTTTTCCCTCCCGGAGGCCCGCTTGAAAGCTTGCCCAAGCTCCAAGGGTCGCACAGAAGTTGGGGCAGGTGTGCAGAAGGGGTACCCTGAAGGAGAATAGGTTCCAGATCATGGATCTGTGCCATGGAATTGTCCCCTATCCTTGTTTGCATGACCTCATCTCTGCTCCCTTTCCTTGAGTTCAGTTTATCAGTGATTGGAGGTAAGAACCGGATCCAAGGGCCGGATCCAGGAAGTGGAAAGGGGCCACACAGGCCGCGGCATTTGGGGGGGGGGGGAGTCGTGTGCGCCATGGTCCGTGTGCGGTTTGTGGGGGTAGGGTGTAGACGGACACACATCCATCTACACCCACCCATCAACATGCATGGAGCAACCACCGTTTTTGTTGGTTTCTCTGTGTGGAAGATGGGTGTGCTTGTGTGTGCATGGGAGCGCGCACGCACACCCAGCCACCTACCCACCGCGGGATTTACATGGGTGGCACCCACACATGAACACCCAGATTTCTGGGTGTTCATGCGTTGGTGCTGCCTCTGTAAAAAGGGTCAAAAATGTGCCATGGGCTGCATTTGACCCCCGGGTCTGAGGTTCTCCACCCCCGCTCTATCTCTTTCTGCAGGGTGTGAAATTTTCAGGGTCCTGGGAGCCATTGGTGTCCAGAAATCTGAGGCTGGTGACTGGTTCAGGGGGCCTAGTGGGGTAAGAACAGTTTAATATCAGGATAAAAGTCTGGCAACTGAATATTTATTTTTTTTGGCTCCCCAAGTTCGATCTGAAATTTCATACCCTGCCTTTCTGAATAATGATGGGGTGACAGGGGGTAGGGGTGGGAGGGGATCTCCCTCACTGGGGAGGCCAGGCAGCCAGGGAGAAGATGGTTCGGGGGTGGGCCCGCCGGGGGGATGACCACAGCCATTGGGGTCATGACGGGGTGGGGGAGGTATGGTCCTGGGTGGTTGTGGGTACCAACAGGGAGACAAGACAGGTGCTTGGTGCTAGTCCCCCCCCCACCCCCCCCAGGCACAGGGTGTGGTGGTTCATGATCAGAGGGCCCCCGGCTTGAAGCTGTTGCTGCTTAAAGCGAGGTCAGTTGCTAATAAATCATCAAAAATCAGGGATTTGATCCTGGATTGTGCAGCTGACCTCGCATGTATTACGAAGACCTGGCTGGACACAGAGTCGGGGCCTTTTTTGGCTGACCTGGTGCCAGCCGGGTACTCTGTGCAGCATCAGCCATGGCCGGAGGGATGGGGATGCTGTGTAGCCATTATTTTTAGGGATTCGTGGTCCATCAGGAGGTATCCAGTGCAGTTAATGGCAGGCTGTGAGGGTCTCCATCTTGTGGTTGATTTGGCAGGAGACAGTTTGGGGGTGCTGCTGGTATACCGTGCACCTATCTGTACAGCGGCATCCCTACATGCTCTGATGGAGATGGTGTTGGAGGTGGTGTTGCGGTTCCCAAAGACAATAGTCTTGGGGGACTTCAACATCCATGCCTACACCAGTCTCGGCAGGGCGGAGCGTGAGTTTGACCGCCATGGCAACCATGGACCTGTCTCAAGTTGTCATCGGCCCAACACACGATGGAGGACATACCCTTGACCTGATCCTTTTCACTGGCCTTGAGGTGGGGGAGGTGTCAGCAGAGCCCTTGTCGTGGACGGATCATTACCTCCTGCGGGCCTGTCTTCCGGCATACGTCTGCCCCCGAAAGGGCATGGAACCAGTTCTGTTGGTTCGCCCCCAGAAAGTGATGGAACCTGAGAGGTTCCCGAATGCTCTAGAGGAGTTACCCTCAATGCGAGGTCCATTGTCAACAAGGCCCCAATTGTCCGGGATTTGATCTCGGATGGGGCTGTGGACCTCGCGTGTATTACGGAGACCTGGCTGGATGAGATGGCTGGACCAACTTTAGCGGATCTTGTTCTGGCCAGATATGCTGTGCAGCACCAGCCCAGCACAGGTGGCCGGGGAGGTAGTGTAGCGATTATTTTTAGAGAAGACTGGCCTGTCAGGAGATATCCAGTCCAAGAGATTGCAGGTATTGAGGCCCTCCATGTGGTGTTTGATTTGGCTGGGGGCAAGTTAGGGGTGCTGCTGGTATACCGGGCCCCTTCCTGTCCGGCAGCATCCCTTGCTGCTCTAGCAGAGTTGGCCGCAGAGGTGGCGCTGGGCTCCTCCAGTACTTTGGTCCTGGGGGACTTCAACGTCCATGTCGATGCCGGCCTTGTAGGAGCAGAGCGAGAATTCATGGCCGCCATGGCAACCATGGATTTGTCCCAAGTGGTCAACTGCCCGACCCATGTGGGGGGCATACCCTCGACCTGATCTTTAGTTCTGGCCTTGAGGCAGGTGGTCCGGTAGTGGGGGAGGTTAGGACTTTGCCCTTGTCATGGACAGACCATTATCTTCTCCAGGCTAGTCTCTCAGCGCACCACCTCCAGAAGGGGTTGAGACCAGTTAGATTGGTCTGCACTCAGAGGCAAATGGAACCCCAGTGGTTCTAAGAGGTCCTGAGGGAGTTAACTTGGATGGCCACTCTGTTGATGAGCTAGTCCAGCATTGGAACAGCTTGCGGGGGGAGGCCATTGACAGGGTGGCTCTGAGACGCCCCCTGCCTCTGTCTCGTCACCTCAGGGCCCCTTGGTTTACTGAGGGGCTGCGGTGTATGAAACCAGTAGGTAGGAGGCTAGAGCAATGCTGGCGTTGGACTCGCTCTGACTCTGACCGACTTCTCCATAGGGCCCATTTGCAGTCCTATGTTGAGGCTGTGAGGACAGCAAAGAAGGAATTCTTTGCTGCCCTCATAGCGTCTGCAACGTCACGCCCGGCAGAGCTGTTTCGGGTGGTGCGGGGACTGGTGAGTCCGGTCTCCCTCCGCCTGGACAGGACCTTGTCCCAGGTCCGCTGCGAGGAGTTTGTCACCTACTTTGCAGACAAGATCGCACGGATTCAGAGTGACTTTGATGCTGGGTTGGTGGAAAGCACGAGGTGAAGGAGGCCCCATCTGGTCCAACTTTGTGGGGGGAGTTTCAGGAAGTGATGCCAGCCAATGCGGTGGATGTCGTGGGGTCTGTGAGAGCCACCAGTTATGAACTTGATCCTTACCCGTCCTAGTTGTTGAAAGCCTCCAGGGAGACATTGGGTACGGTGCTGACAAGAGTGGCTAACGCGTCCCTGCAGCAGGGGAGGTTGTTGCTTATCCTCAAGGAGGCTGTGGTGTGCCCCCTGCTGAAGAAACCATCATTGGATGTGGACGCACTCGCCAGCTACCAACCTGTCTCTAACCTTCCCTTTTTAGGAAAGGTTATTGAACGGGCGGTGGCTATCCAGCTCCAGGTGCATCTAGACAGCATTGGTTTCCTAGACCCTTTTCAATCGCGGTTCCATCCTGGCTATGGCACTGAGATGGCATTGGTGGCCTTGATCGATGATCTCCGCCGGGAGATGGACGCAGAATGTTCTACATTTCTTATCCTTCTAGATCTCTTGGCCGCTTTTGATACTGTGGACCATGGGCTGCTGTTGGGATGGCTGTGTGACCTGGGGGGTCTGGACGGGACTATTCTTGAATGGTTCCGCTCATTCCTCTCGGGGAGAAGCCAGCAGGGGGTGTTGGGAGCTGAAACATCTTGCCCCCGCGTCTTGTCCTGCGGCATTCCGCAGGGTTCCATTCTGTCTCCGTTATTATTTAATGTGTATATGCAGCCCTTGGGGGAGGTCATGAGAGGGCTCGGGGTGCGATGTCACCAATATGCTGATGATACTCAGCTGTACCTCTCTTTTTCAGCTGACCCAGACCCTGCCGTCTCATTGCTATCCCAGTGTTTGGAGGCCGTGGCGGAGTGGATGTGGCAGAGCAAACTGAAGCTCAACCCTGATAAGACGGAGGTGATGGTGGTGGAGAGAGCGAGGGAGGGGTTGGCCCCCCTGATTGGGGGCGTTCGCCCTCCTATAGCTCAGCAGGTTTGGAGTCTGGGGGTGATATTGGACTCAGATCTCTGCCTGGATTGACAGGTGGAGGTGGTGGCGAAGGCCACCTTCCGCCAGTTGTATCTGGTGCAGAGGCTGCGTCCGTACGTCTCTGGGCCGGACCTGGCCTCCCTCATCCATGCCTTCATCACCTTGAGGCTGGACTACTGTAATGCGCTCTACGTGGGGCTGCCCTTGTTCCTGGTTTGGAGGCTGCAGCTAGTGCAGAATGCGGTGGCCCGGCCCCTAATGGGGACAGGTCGTCGGGAGCATATAACACCTGTGCTCCAGACCCTGCACTGGTTGCCAATAGCGTGCCGAGCCAGGTTCAGGGTATTGGTAACGATCTATAAGGCCCTTCACGGTCTCGGCCCCTTGTACCTTAGGGACCGCCTCGCCCTCCGCGCCCCAGAGCGGCTCCTTCGGTCTGCTGGGGGTGCCTCCTTGGAGGTCCCTCGGGTTAAGCGGGGGGCCACAATGGAGAGGGCATTCTCAGTGGCTGGGCCGCGACTTTGGAATTCTCTCCTGGAGGAAGCTCGCCTGGCCCCAAGCCTTTTAACATTTTGACAGGCTTGTAAAACCTGGCTGTTCGCCCAGGCCTTTGTGGAGGGTAGGTTAGGGTTTTTAGCTCTTCCCTACCCATATCTTTATTGTTGTTTATTTTTCCAAACCCTAGTTTGAGCTTTTAAATTGTGTGTTGGTTTTTAAAAATTGTTTTTATTTTTATGAATGTTTTTATTTGATTGTATGTCGCCCCGGGATGCTGTAGGCATATGGGGCGACTAATAAATGTTTAAAATAAATAAAATAGATAAATACCTTGATGGCCGTCCACTTGATGACCTCGTGGTTTTGTGGAATACCCTGCTGACCGAGGCCATCGACCAGACGGCTCCTGGACATCTGCTCCCTTGGCATTGGCACCGCAGGACACCATGGTTTGTGGAGGGCCTGCGGAAACTGAAAGCCTGAAGGGCAGCGGTTAGAGCGCCGGTGGCACTGGTCTTGTGCTGAAGCTGATGGATTGCGGCATAGAGCCCCTTTACGAGCCTATGCCATGACTGTCAGGGCAGTGAAGAAGGGGGTTTTCGCTACCCTTATAGCATCTGCAGTCTCGTCCATCGGAGCTTTTCCGGGTGGTGAGGGGGTTGATCAGTCGAGCCTCCCTCTGCCTGGAACTGGAATCTTTCAGTGCCTGCTGTATCATGTTTGTTGAGTACTTCGCAAAAAAAATCGCTCAAATTCATCATGACTTCAACTCCTCGTTTATGACAATAGGAGAACCAGAGGTTATGGAGGCTCCATCTTGTCTGGTTTTGTGGGATCTGTTTCAGTGGGTGACGCCCGCTGCAGCGGCGGAAGTTCTGGGGACTGTTAGAGCCACATTTTGTGAACTAGACCCATGCCCGTCCTGGCTGGTCAAGGCCAGCTGGCAGACGTTGGGGCCGTTACTGGCGGGTGTTGTCAATGCCTCCCTGCAGGAAGGCAGGGTGCCGGACTACCTCAAAGAGGCAGTGGTGAGGCCCCTGCTCAAAAAAGATCACTCGACATTGACTTCCCCCACTAACTATCGTCCGGTCTCTAACCTTCCCTTTTTAGGGAAGGTTATTGAGTGGGTAGTGACTCAGCAGCTGCAGGAGCACCTGGATCACACCAGTTTTCTTGATCCCTTGCAATCCGGCTTTTGTTCGGGTTATGGCACTGAGGTTGCATTTGTGGCTTTGGTTGACGACCTTCGCCGGGACTTGGATCAGGGTTGTTTGTCCCTGCTAATGCTATTAGTTCTGTCAGCTGCGTTTGATACTGTTGATCATGAGATGCTGGTGACTTGCCTGTGAAACAATATCGGGGTGGGCGGAACCATTCTTGAATGGTTCTGCTCCTTCCTGGCTGGGAGAACCCAGTGGGTGGTGATCGGGGATTGTTCATTTTCTCCCTGGGACCTCATGTGTGGCGTTCCGCAAGCCTCTATTCTGTCCTCTCTCTTGTTCAATGTGTATATGCAGCCGCTTGGCGAGGTCATGAGATGGTATGGAGTGTGGAGTCATCAGTATGCTGATGACACCCAGCTCTACCTCTCCTTTTCATCCAACCAGACCCGGCAGTCTTGGTGCTTATCTGATGTCTGGCGGCTGTGGGGGATTGGATGAGGGCGAGCCATCTGAAACTAAATCGTGACAAGACAGAGGGGATGTTGGTGGGGAGGGCGGTGGGTGTGATGGCCCCCATCATCAATGGGGTTCGTCCCCCACTGGTTTCTCAGGTCCAGAATCTGGGGTTACTCCTTGATCCTCAGCTTCACCTGGATCTCCAGGTTGCATCTGTGGCGAGGAGTGCTTTCTGCCAATTACATCTGGTGTGACTGCTTCGGACATATGTCTCTGTCTCTGACTTGGTCACTGTTATCCATGCCTTCAGCATCTCAAGCTTTGGCTACTATAATGTGCTGTACGTGGGGCTACCTTTGGTGATGGTCTGGAGACTACAGCTGGTGCAGAATGCGGCAACCCATCTCCTTTCGGGGACGGGTCGCCGTGAGCACATTTCACCAGTGCTCCAAGCACTGCACTGACTGCTAATAGTCTTCCGTGCCTGATTCAAAGTGTTGGCGCTTACCTATAAAGCCCTATATGGTCTGGACCCCTCCTATCTGAGCGACCGCCTCACTCCGTGCCGTGGATCGACTCCTGTGGTCTGCCAGAAACACCCTTCTTGGTGTCCCCCAGGTGGTGCAGGGGGGCTACTATGGAGAGGGCGTTTTCGGTTGTGGCGCCTAGGCTGTGGAACTCCCTTCCGGTAGAGGCCTGGGTGGCCCCAGACCTTGCCTCATTTCAGTGACAGTGCAAGACCTGGCTGTTCTGTCAAGCCTTTGGTGAGGGAGGTGGGTGGGAAGGATGGGGTTTTAATTTTTGTTTATGCCAGTATTTTATATATTTTATGTATATTTTAAAATATTTTAATTTTTGTAAGCCGCCTCGAGCTGCCTAGGCAGGAGAGGCGGGATATAAATGGTGGAAATAAATAAATAAATAGTTCCTAACATTCTGCTTACCTTTTTGACCATGACTGCTCAGTGAGCTGAGAATTTGAATAAATTCAGGGAGGGGGTTCCAAGCATAGGGGGCAGCTGGGTGAAGGGGCAACGACAGTTTAGACAAACTGTGGGTTGTTATCCCGAGTGAAGTCCTATTGCAGATGGGGGAGGGGATGTCCCCAATTCTGATTGATATGTCTTATACATTCCTTGTCTTAGTCACTGTCTGGGGTCACAGAATTATATTTAAGTCATAAAATGGGGTCATATGGGCAAAAAGGTTGGCATTAAGAATGCAGGCTGTCCTGTTGCATTAGGACTCCTCAGTAGAGAAGTTGTGGCGAGACAATTGTGGAAGTCTCAGGAACCATTTTGACTGAGTCAGCAAGAATTCTTTCAGGCCTTGTGGGAAGGTCTTGGTGGCAGGTTTGTCTAATGGTTAGATGATAAAATGATCCATTGGCCCAATGGGACTCGAGAGACCAAGGTTCAGTTCCTGGCTTTGTGACCTCAAGTAAGTCTCTTGGCTTCTGTGTGCTTCAGTTTCCCACCTGCAAAACCACAGAGCACCAAAAATCCCTTTAACATTGAAGTTAGAGAATTCTGCTGTGGGCGCAGGGATGTTTCTTTCATAGACATCCTGAAAATGATGGTGGGGCTTCCATTTCCAGATCAAGGAGGAAAACATGCTCTTTCAATTTATTTTACTACACATTAATATTGACATTACTCCCCCTCTGTTCAAACAGTGACTAGAATGTTTCAGTTTATTTGTAAGGAGATTGGAAAATCATACCCAAAATATAGTAGTATGATATAAAAGCCATGATCTACACTTACTGGAAGAAGCATGCTTGGTTTTGGGTGGAGGAAAACACAGCACAGATGGAGAGGTTCCAGAGAAAGACAACAAAGATGGTTGTAGACAGTGTGAAATTTACACACTGCAAGAGACTGTAAACAATTAGGATTAATTAGCTTTGAGATAGAGAGGGCTTGCTGGAAGTTGAAGCATGTAAGGTTGTGAAGAGCGTAGGAGGAGGTTTTCAGAGATATGGTTAGTACTGATAAGAATATCTGAGACGACGAGTAAAAACAGACATGACAGTGGCCCGCTTTGGCCTGCTTTGGACCAGACCTCACTTGCATGTCTGGGCAGGCACTGCCAGATGTTGGCCTGGGATTGCTTTGGGCCATGACCTCGGAAAACGTCTGAGCTCACAATCCCATCTAGCCTGGGCAGTGACTTCGGAAAACCTCTGAGGTCACAGCCTTGGCTAAGGCCCGCCTGACTGATCCAAATTGGGTCACAGCAAGCTACCATGTTTGTTCCCAGACCACCAACCTGGCCCAAATTGGGGTCGCCATGACTGGCCGTCATTGGCCGTCATGGCTACTGGTCATAGTGGTGGGCAGTGTGCTGGGTGCAGCACAGGGTCAGGGATGGTTGGACGCATGTTCATGCTTCTTCCCACCCTGGCTGCGGTCATGTTTGTTCGGCGGCCTGGACCATGTACACCATGGTTTTCCACCCTGGGCTGGGCCATGCTGCCACTGTGTCTCCATCGTGTATTTTTACCCAAAGCGAACAGATTTCACATTGGGTATAGGTGAATTTGAAGTCTGAAGCATATTTGTGAACCATGCATGGAAAGTTTGCACGTGATCCCATTATTGCCGAGTTAGTAATTCTCTCTTCATTATTCCTAGGGATAGAGTAGGATATAAATTTAAATAAATAAAATTATTCTGTAATTTGATACGTGGTAATGGTTTAGGATTAGGGCCAAACTAACTAAAGTTGGTGTTGAAGTCAAAGTAGTCAATGTCCAAGACCAAATGCAAGTATTCACTAAAGGAAATGAATGCGTGACTTGGATTGGTAAATTTGATGGACACTGTTTATTTCTTCTGTAATTTGGATGCTCAGCTCACACTGATTATCAGTGTGAGTTCAAGGGTCATCTAGTCTAACTGTGTGCACTGAGGCAGAATTGACCGTACCTCAACTGCCTAAACAGAATCAATTCACCAACAGAAGAATAGACTCTGTAGTGAAATCTGTCACAAGAAGAAAGCAATAGAATATCTGCCTGTCTATTTAGCTTGTGGAAAAGAAGACTAAGACAACTATGAATATTTGAAAAGCTGCCATGAAGAACATTGAGCCCAGTTGTCCTTTGCTATGGAGGGCAGGTCAAGAGACAATAGGGCCTATCCTAAAACCCTGCACGCACACAACCTATGCACATTCCGCGTGCATCTCCGGTATGGGGACGATGACGCACTCATGTAAATTGCGCGCAGCTTGCCTGTGTGCAGGGTTTAGGATAGGCCCCAGTGGGAACAAGCTGTGGAAAGCGAGATTTAGATTGAACCTGTGGAGCAAACTCCTGACTGTGAGGACAGTCAGGCAATGGAACAGGCTACTCAGAGAAATCATTGAGTTTCCATCACTGAAGGTTTGGATGAACATATGTCTGGAATGATGTAGGGAGGGCAGGTCCTGCCCCAAGTAGGTGGCTGGATTTGATGACCCCCGGGGTCCTTTCCAACTCGCTGATTCTGTGAATTGGGTGTATACCTGTTCTTTATGACTTCGTAACAATAAATACGCCTTTCATGATGGGATGCTGGGATTTCAACCAAAGTATCCATGAGGATTTGAGGGACATTATTATTATGTATTATTCTTATTTACATAGTGCCAGCAATGTACTTGGCACTGTACAATCAGTAGCTATATATTTTATATAGCTATATCTTTTAAAGCCTATATTTTAAAGTAGGCTTGAATTTATCAGCATCACTGATGGGGCCTCTTAATTCCCAGCCATCTACCTTCCCTAAGCGGATTTACCTTAAGACATGCCTATTGTAATGCCTGTCTAGTCATGCACCTCAATCCTGACCTTGAAATGCCCTCACTTAGCTCGTCTTTGACCTCTCCTGAATGGTCTAGCAGCTGTGCCAAATTGTATCCTGCGTTTGAGATGTGTGACTGCTTGAATTCATTTCACGTATTAATTGGAACCTAAGTGAAGTTCGTACACGGGTTTACAGAGGTGAAAGTTGAGCATGCGAGATGACCGGGCCACCTTTTGCAGCAGCTATCAATAATTTTAGCAATTGATTCCGTGACTTTACAGGTTGTGCTATAGTATGGCTGCAAATTGACCTATAAAGTGTCTGCAAAGGAGCCAACTGAGCTACCTTAAATACAGGGGTGGTGGGCCCTCTAGGAAGGGAGGGGCAATGCCCCTCCTGGCCCCCCAGGGCTCCCCCACCCGGCGGAAACAAACAAACAAAAAAACGGCCCCGTCGGCATCGTGCTGAATGTGCGGAACCACCTCGAAGAACCTTGTTTAGCAAGGCAGAGACCTTCTGAAGGTCTCTACCTTGCTAAACAAGGTTCTTTGAGGTGGCTCCGCACATTCTCACCAGTTGTGTGTACGCATGTGCACAGAACCGGTGACTCACCCCACCCCCCCGAAGACTTCCTAAGGAAGCCTTCAGGGTCAAAAGGGAGGTGTTCTCCCTTTATGTGGAGTGGGCGGCTAGAAGAGCTGTCCATTCCTCATAAAGGGACCCTGCAATGCAAGAGTGCCGCAGTGGGCACTCCTGCATTGCAGGGGCCGGGCAGGGGGAAAGTTCATACGGGGGCGCCCAATAGAGGCACCCCCGGTATGAACTAAGAGCAGCGCGTGCATCAGCAGCAGAGCTCCCAGCCCCCTGCACAGCCTGGGACCCAGCCTGTGCAGGGGGTTGGGAGCTGCTGACGTGCGTGCAGCTCTTAGCCTCCCCGAGTCCCTTCCCTCCCTCCCTGCTGGATTCCAGCAGGGAGGGAGGAAGGGACTCGGGGAGGCAAAGAGCTGGATGCAGTTCTCCCTAGTGCCTCCTTGGATGCAGGCGGCGGCGCTGAGGATGAGGAGGGGGGCAAGTAAATTGCGGGGCCCGGGGTGGGGAGAGTGCGGGCACACGGGGAAAGCAGGGGGGTACATGGGGGA